>BFEA01000266.1:1642609-1657962 GCA_003427395.1 Chara braunii | reverse complement strand
GGGCGGGGGTGGAGCATTCCCGCGGCGGGGGTCCGGAGGTCAAACCCCTACCCCGGCTTTGCCCGCGGGGGCCCCCGCCGGAAAGACAGAAATGGAACGGGCAGTAAGTCCTGTTACACAGCCAGATACACAGCCTGTACCACAGGCACGGGATGAAAGTGAATTTGAAACAGGTGGGGAAGAGGAAGTGGGGAACACTACGACGCTTACAGATCAGACTCACGCACCACAGGTAACCAGTGAAGGTATGAGTGGGAAAGAATATGAAAAATGCATTCGGGACCAATCAAGGAACGTTGACATTCTACAACAGTCTTAATCGGTAACAACATTAGCCAAAAAGTTTTCTCTCCTCAGCTCATAAATACAAAATAATAGTAATAATAATAAAAGCAATAATAGTAATATTAATAGTAAGGAAGGAAAACAAGAAACAAGTAAGCGGCAAAAACTCAGACATACATTGGAGAAGGGATAGTCAAACCTCATGACTCCACCAAAAGGGAACCTGATCATACCACTCCAGAAAAAGGGAGGGTGGTGGGAAATTGGGCTCTCTCCTATAGGCAATGATTAATATGGGGGGGTGACACTTCGTGGATGGACCACATATGTGGAATATCGGAAGGGGGGGGATAAAACATTTAAAAGAGTCATGCATGATTTTTTGGTCAAGAATTATGACCCAGGTCTACAGGCTACCTTCACCAATACACAAGAAAGAGCGTTTTTGGCCAGAAGGGATACGTTTGTGCGTTTTGTTGACATTAAGGAAGCGGGTTTTAAATTGTACTCTCACTCGGCCTTGCTGGATATTCAGATGTCGAAGATCAAGGCCAATGTAGTGTGGTTTATTGCGGATGTAGCTTCCTTTCTGTGCACCATTCTGTGCATTGAAAGGATTGTGACAGTCGCCATCAGAATTAGAAAACATTAACTGGATTCGTTTATAAACTTTGTATTACCCTCTTTGCTAAGAGAAGGAGTAAAATGGATGCATTAAAAACTCTATATGATAAGAATCCTTCTTAGCGCCGTGCAACACGTACTGCAGATTTGGATCTTCGTTCTCTTAATGTGAATGGGTTGGCGACAGCAGACGTAGAGAAACGTCGCTCCATTCGAGAGCAACAGAGAGGGGTGGGAGTACTGGGAGGAAAATCATGGCCAAATTTGATTTGCATTCAGGAAATGCATCTCATGGATATCCCAACCTACACTAAAGCCCACAATCTGATCTGGCCTTTCTAGAAACTATGTTCCCATGCGCAAAGAAGTGACTCAGGAGGGGTGACCTTTTGGGTTCCTCCTTAATCTAGGGCGGAAATCGTGTATTGGGACGCAAATAAGGAACAAGGGAGATGGATTGTAACTTTAGTGATATTGGAAATAGAAATAGTCTGTGTAATGAATATTTATGGTCCAAATGATGCACAGAAAAATGTTACTTTTTTTCAAACAATTCGTAATCATATACCTGAAGGGATACCTCTAATCATGGCAGGGGATTTCAATGCAGCCCCTGACCGAGGGTTGGACAGATGGAAGATCCTTCCTCCTTGTCCCGGGTATATTGAGGAGGATGAGAATATAATTAGTAGATTATGTGAGTCAGAAGGCCTCTTTGATTCTTTTAGACGTCTTCATTCTCAGGAACGGATTTTTACATGTATACGCCATGGGGGTTCCGCTACCATTTCTAGGTCACGTATAAACTTGATTTTGCTATCAGAAGACCTAGAAAGGACTCTTCAGGGGGCATCTATCTTTCCTCAAAGCCCTTGGCCCGGTGCGGATCACAAAATGTGTGCAATACTATTATCATTTCGTAAGAAGACGGACCAGGGGAGAGGGTTTTATAAGTTGAATACGTCTCTTCTGCATATTCCCCGATTCAGACAGTTTGTGCAGGATGTATGGATATTCTGGCAATCAACTAAGTCTCAGCATGAGTCTCTTATTGAATGGTTTACTAATGGTTTAACTTTTGTGGCTCGAAAATGTCAGGATGATTCAAAACTACTAGCAAAGGATGAATATCAGCAGGAAATACAAATTTTGGAGCATATTTTGCAGTATGAGTCACAGGATTCAGAGTCCAATCAACAACAACGAACCGATATCAGTTACCTAAGGAATCAACTTCTTTCCTTGCACAACATCATTGGTAAGGGTATCTCATTAGAGGAAAACTAACCATACATTAAATTGAAGGACAAATGAATACTACTTTCTTTGTTATGGCCAAGTCTCAGGCCAGAAGGACAGTTATAGAAGGGTTGATAGACCCCACCATTCCCTCTCATATCGATAATCCCATTTCCTCAGCAAGTAGTCTTAAAACATCATATGATTTTTTCAAAGGTCTTTTCATATTAGCCAAAAATTATCGGGATATAATTGAAGATCGTAAGGAGATATCCGACTTTTTAATTCCCTTGACAAAAGCCCTCTCGCAGAAACAAAAGGACAAACTTGAGAAACCAATTTAAAAGTAAGAGATCTGGACAAAATTACTTCAAATGAAAGAAGATAAAACCCCGGGTATCAATGAGTTTCCTAAAAAATTTTGAGAATGAATGTGGCCGATCTTTTCTGATGATCTAATGAAATTCTACAATTGAGTTCAAAGTTTAGGATATATGGGGGAATTTGTTGGACAAGGAGTTCTCACTCTCCTCTATTAAAAAAATGATAAATCTAATATTATAAATTACAGGCCAATTACATTGCTAACTGTTGTCTATAAGATGCTTGTTAAGGCTATAGCGAATAAAATGATTTCGATTATGCCAGAAATTATTTACCCCTCTCAAACAAGGTTTATAGAGGGACGTCATATACAGGATAATATATTACTGATTAATGAGATGATCAAATTGGCTCGTCAGTCCCGTCTAAATGTTGCAGTCGTCTTTATAGATTTTGAGAAAGTCTATGACCATGTGGACTAGAGATTCCTGGATGCTTGTTTGTCAAAGATGAATTGCGGTCCTGTTTTGCGTCAATGGATTAGTATATTACACCATAATGCGACCACCAGGGTTCAAGTGAATGGTCTTCTTTCTCCACAAATCAAACTACAAAGATCGGTGTGTCATGGGGATCCTTTGGCGCTGTTTCTCTTCCTTATAATTATGGAAGCCTTGGGGGCGAATCTTCAAAGTCTTCACAATCTAAAAAGGCTACAAATCACAAGTATTACAGAGGAGGCCATACCTGTCCGTTCTATGTTTGCTGATGATCTCACACTTATAATGGAAGCCTCAACAAGTAATATGATGGAGATCAAGGCTTTAATGGACAAATTTACCCTAGTATCTGATATGGTTGTTAATTAGGGCAGCAAGACACAAGGTTGGTGGATACATTAATGGAGTCAGACCACCAGAACAACCAAGATTGATGTGGTTATCTCTAGAAACCCCTATTCGGGTATTGGGAGTCTCCCTTACTGCTCTTGGGAGACCCTCTACAAACGATGATTGGATAACAAAACCTGTGCTAGAAAAAATGTCCCAATAAAAAAATCAACATACTTCTTTGTTTGGAAAGGCATTAATCATCAATAATGTCATATTAACATCTATTTGATATAAGTCTACAATCTGGTCACTCACCTAAACAACAACCAAGACATTGAAAAAATTACTGGTATCCTTCCTCTGGCGGGGTAATCATGAAATCTTGACAGTAATTCCAAAAGTGGCATGGCTTCCTCTTATCCAACCTAAGTCGAAGGGGGGTTTAGGTATATTGGATCCAACGTTACAATGTCAGGCAATGTCTCTGAAATGATTGAAATCATTGATATTTTCTCCAGAGGTGCCCTGATTACTTATGACACTAGAGCAAATACGATGTTTGGCGGCATCTACAATTGACGAGATACACCCACTCACATGGGTAGAAAATCGTTATTGGTCAATTCCAAGAGGAAATGTATATTTCCATGGGGAAGGGAAGGGGGGAGAAGTAAATTTGGGTACCGGTCGGGATAACTTTTGAGGTTCTCTTATTAAAACCTGGAGACAACTTCCACTTCCTGACAGACCATTTCCATCAAGATATGAAGAAGTGTTAAGACAACCTCTTTTTGGTAGTAGATGGATCACGGACAGTAATGGATGTGTTTACAATAGTTCTTCACATCCATGGTCAACCTGGGTTAAAACGGGAATCCTGAGGACTAAGGATATATGAGACCCATCGGTAAAGAAGTAGAAGTCTATAGAACAACAATATTCACACTTAAATATGCTCATCACCTACCTGAAATGTTGGACCAAACAGTTTTCTTCATTCCTTTGGCCTGGGTAAAAACGCTAAGAAAAGGATTTCGTCTGCAAGATTCAGATTGGGTGGCAGGATATGATTCAGATAATGTATGGATAATACGCCAGGTTGTGTTCAAATATTAGGATGAAGCAATGATAAATATTTTTCGTTTGCAACAGGATTTCTTATTGGCTAGGTATGACTCAGACAGGGTAGAATGGGTGCCTAACAAAATGTTGTTCATAATTAGGGTCCTACTGCATACAGTACCCAGTCGCACAAATCTTGTTCGATGGCGGGCTTACTACCCGAAAGTCCTAATACCAGAACTTTCACTGGACCCTGAGGAATAAACATGGAAGGTCACAAAGAGAGGTAAGCCCAGAACGCTTCAATCCCTGACTGCCAAAGCTACCTATCGGATGTTGAGACCCAAAGTCGATGTTCCAACAATTGTGCAAGATAGATGGGTAAAACATTTCAACATTCACACAGACTAGTTTCAAGTAGTACGATGGTTTCGGTTCACTAAGGAAAGACCAGCCAAATATGCTTCACTTTAATGGCAGATCATGAATAGATGTCTGCCCACTAATGATTGGTTGATAGATCACTCAATGCTGGAACAGCGAGGTGTGGCGCTACCATGGTGCCGCTCTTGTCATATGGTTTTCCCCTCACGGAAATATAGAGAAACAATTGAACATATTTTTACTCAGTGTCCAGGGTCCATCCTTATGTGGCGTCGTTGGGACTGTATTTGGCGTAGACTAACGGGTCTTGAGTGGTCTTGGGAATGGAGAACCCTTTTACTAGGACAATGGAACCCAGTTGACTTGCCTCTCTCAACCTTTCAGTCCAATCTATTTAGTATTGGTAGGAAAGACATGGACATTCGATATTGCAAGGATCCCAAGTGGAGAAGCTGTCTCAGAAGTGCAGACTTGGACATAAGATCCCTAAACGTAAATGAACTGGCATCTTATCATCCAGACAAAAAAACAAGCAATATGGGATCAATTGAGAGGGGTGGGGGGAAGGAGATGGCCGGATGTGATATGCATCCAAGAGACTCACCTGATGAACAAACCGGAGCACCTCAGAGCTCACAATACAGTATGGCCCTATCAATCCTTTGCTGCCCATGCCCCGACAACGACATCAGCTGGAGTGGCGGTCTGGATTCCGCCCGAATCCAGGTTTGAGATGATAAACTGGGCAGCGGACCAGGAGCAAGGGCGATAGGTCTCGGTACTCGGAATGCTAGAGTTGGAGTTAATATGCATTTTTTGCATATACGCACCCAACTCATCAGCAGAAAGAAAAAAAATTTCTGAAAATCTCTCCCCCACCGCTCCCCCAGGGGTACCTCTCATCATGGCAGGTGACTTCAACGCAGCACCGGAACGGGGATTAGATAGATGGAGCCCACACACATCCCACCCACAATACGTTGAGGAAGACGAGCAAACCATCGTCATTTTTTATAGGGGTCTTGATTTGATAGATACATATCGACTCCTACACCCAAACAATCGCGCCGTCACATGCATCCGCACCAATGATCCGGCAAGGCACTCAAAGTCCCGAATAGACTTGACACTAATCTCCCAGGTCATACAAAATGCTTTACAGTTGGCCACCATACTCCCACAAAGATCATACCCAGGACTAGACCACTGTACCTGCGGAGCAATCTTCACGTTCCGAAAAATACCGGATCAGGGGTCCGGATATTACAAACTGAACACATCCTTACTCAAGGATACGACCTTCCAGTCCTATATACAAGATGTTTAGGCCTATTGGCAAAACCTAAAAGACAACATTAATTCCGATATCCAATGGTTTACGAACAACATGTTTTTCTTAGCCAAGAAGTGCAATGACTACTCCAAATTGATCGCGGCCCGACGATATCAACAAGAGCAGGAAATCCACAGTCACCTTCACGACCTGGTTAACCAGGACAACTGTACTGATCATAACACTGAAATTCAACATCTGAAAGACCAACTTCTTCAATATGCTCAGCACAGATGGCAAGGGATCCGAATCAGAGGAAAACTATCTAAATGGACTACGGAAGGTACCATGGACTCACAATTTTTCAGCCTAGCCTCAATCAGAGCCCACCGCACTACCATAGAGGCCTTCCTGGACCCAACTACGGGGGAGGTGGCCACCACTACGGCACAGTGTGTAAAAATAGCCCGTGATTTCTACCGAGACCTTTTCTCCTCACAAATCCCCCTGCCCCAGGAAGAACGTCGGCTAAACGATATTGATGATTTTCTGCAGCCTATGAACCATCGCCTCACACCAGCTAAGAGGACAAAATTGGACCTTCCCCTAAGCAAGGATGAGGTCTAGACGACTCTTCTTCAGATGGAGGAGGAGAAGACTCCTGGGATTGACGACTTTCCTAAGGAATTCTGGGAAACAATGTGGCCGCGATTTAACAATGATCTAATGCAGTTCTACAGAGCACTCTGGTAGACGGGGGGGATGGGAGAAATGTTAGGACAAGGAGTGTTATCTTTACTTCACAAGAAAGGAGACAAAATGAACAACCGGAACTACAGACCCATTACACTCCTGATCGTGGTCTATAAGATGCTTTCGAAGGCCTTGGCAAACCGTATGATCGAGGTGTTAGATGACCTCATCCACCCGGTACAAACTGGCTTTATGCAAAACAGGAACATACAGGAGAACATCCTGTTTGTGAACGAGATGATCAAACTGTCCCGCCAGTCCAAGAGCAACGCATCTTTCATTTTTATAGACTTCGAAAAAGCATACGACCATGTCGATTGGGTTTTCCTCGACAAATGCCTACACAAGATGAACTTCGGTCCGGATTTTCGAAGGTGGGTCCAGATCCTACACCAGAATGCGACAACTCGAGTGCAAGTAAATGGCTTGCTGGTTCCAGAAATCACACGTCAACGCTCGGTCAGGCAAGGAGACCCGATTGCTCCTTTCCTCTTCATCGTAATAATGGAATCCCTGTCCGCCAATCTCTGACACAATAAAAACCTCGATAGAATGAAGATCGCAGACATACCAAAGGACGCCATCCCAATCTGCTCCCTGTTTGAGGACGACTTGACAATCATGGTGGAAGCATCAACCTCTAACAGGGAGGAAATCCAAAGGCTAATGGAGCGTTTTTGCCTTCTATCAGATATGCCACTTAACTGGGGACAGAAAACACTGGGCTGGTGGCTACACCAACAAGGGGGCAGGCCACCCGAACAACCCTGCATAACATGGGTAGCCCCCGACACAGCGATCCGAGTACTTGGGTTTCAAATGACAGAACAAGGACGGTCGGTAGGTAATGATGATTGACTCACATCCCCGACCTTGACCAAACTATCACAATGGAATCACGAACACACTTCACTCTTCGGTAGAGCGCTAGTAATAAACAATGTGGTGCTGGCCACGTTATGGTACAAATCGGTATTGTGGCCGCTCATTGAGCCAGCCCAGAAAGCACTGAAGAGAAAGGTGGTGGCCTACCTGTGGCGGGGAGACAGTGAAAACACGCACGCTATCAGCCGAGTGGCATGGGACACTGTTGTACAACCAAAAACCAAAGGAGGACTGGGTATCCTGGACCCGGTGACGCAGGTGCTGACACTGGTACTACAATGGGTGGTACGATTGACCCTCGAAACCACCCTGGTTTGGAGACCTTCGGCCTATGAACTGCTGGCACGTCTGGCTCCAGCAGCCCCCCCCTCAGTACATCACTTAAGTTGGTTGGACGACCGATACTGGACACTCCCCCGGGCGGCTAGAGGGAATGCACGCACCAAGCCCGACCTTCGGCACGACCTACCAAATGACGATTTCTGGCCCAGACTTCTGAAAACATGGAGGAGACTACCCCTACCGCAACGTCCGTCACCAGAACGGTGGGAGGAAGTGGCCAGGCAACCCGTCTTCGAAAATTCCCGCATAACCAACCCCTGTGACGCCCAATCTCACGCCCAGCATGACTTCCTGATCGGAGTAGGATGTGGGCCTAGAAGTGCGAAAAGGGGTGTGCCAAGGATTTTGGGAAAGTGGGGGTGGAGTCCCAGGTCAGAATTGAGATCTCCTGTGGCAGAGTTTTTCGGGGGCACGAGTGTAATTTGGCGAAGAGGGCGGACCTCCCCTGGTCATAAGGCAGATGGCATGCGCGGGTCATTCAAGGCCGGGCGAGCCATTGGTTCCTAGGACGGCGGTTTGCGGGAAGGTCCCTCCAGGGTGGGTGGGGTTCCGATGTGTCAGGCCGTCGAAAGTTGCCACGTGGCGCCGGTCGTCGCGCGTTTGGGTTAGGCCTCTGGAATTCCAGGGTCCTCTGATCGCCACGTCGTCGACAATTTCCGCAGGGTGTACTGGGCCATTAGGGGGCTATGGCCTTCCACGGGACGACGCTGAGTTGGTGATACGGAAGAAGAAGGCGGAAGGGAGGGAAGCTGGTGGAAATAACGACAAACCCGGGGTGGGTGAAGTAGTGGGTGTGGTCCTGAGTGGGGAAATCATAGCACCGGGGGTAGCTAGTGGTGGCGCAGTAAAACTCCCTAGGACACAGTCCATTCTTGGTTAGGCAAGGATATCTCTGTCGGAGGATCTCATCTATCCAAGGGGTAAAGCAGTCCGGGTCGTACAACAACGACTCCGAGCTCTCTGAGCATGTCATTATGTCATCGCAGAGCCACGAGATGCCTAAGGGCGGGTCTGTGCCGATGGGGATCACCGCGTGCGAGCACGTGCAGGCTTGTGCGAATCGAGTCGCGCTTACGCGTGTTCGCCCGGGATGATTGCTCCGTCGCAGACCCCGGATGACCATATCCAATCAGACAATATTTCTGCAACCGATGTTTTTTTTTGGGATTGACGAATCGACACACGGGGGCACGTGTAATGCGCAGATCAAGTCGCGTTTACACGCGTCCTCGTGCGGCGTTCGCTGAGCCAGTCATCCGATTCCCTAATCACTCCGTAATTTTTTAGCATGCAAGATGCAGCAACCACAACAGCTCAATCAAACGATAAGCGAAAACGAGAACAGGATCACCGATTGCGCAAAATTCCTATCCTACTCATGAGTGCATCAAATGCAGTAAACAAAGACAAAGGCAAGGATCCGATAGGAAATCAAATAACCAAACGTGATATCCATACATTCATTCAGCAACACACACACAATGCATCTGAGATGGAAATCGCAAAGACAAGTGTGAGCAAAAACCCAAGTCCGGATTCTGAAAAACAGAAAACAGGCAAATCACCCGGAGCCGAAATCAAAATTTATATACACGAGACAGGAGGGAGAAAAGATAAAAGAAACAGCAAATCCGCGTCCATCAACCTCAACTCCCTCTTCCTCTCTCTCCTTATCCGATGCGGACAGTCCGTCGTCGCGCACCAACCCAGGAAGTCACCCCGCTTAGTCCTTACGCACCCGTCAGGTTCGCCTGCGCCCATAGTCCGTCGTGGCCCCCGTCAACCCCACGCGTTTGGCACCAGCTCGTCGGGTCGCCCGACTCCTGCTCTACTCACCCCTTACTTCGCTCGTGTGCCGACCCTCTCTGGTCGCGCAACCTCGAGCTTCCAACAACTGGTTAAGAGAGCTAACTGATCGCGCAGCCAGAATTTATAGCGTGCATGCATGCGTGAAGATCGATCCGATCATGCAGACCGCGGCTACCAAAAACACAGCAAAAGAAAGAGAAGAAGGGCGGGAAAGACGAAGCACAAGAAAAAAGATACAGTTACAGTGGCGCCAACCCAAAATTACAGTTACACACCCAATTAAAGGCGCCGACTAATCAGAATTCCGTTGTAGCCGCATAAAGAAGCGTGTAAGCAAAATGCGTCGCGCGGCAAAAGAAAGTCCTAATTGCAAAATTCCTAAATTCCTATCTAATGCGAAAAAGCGAAAAGCACAAGTTCCGGAAAGAAAGTCCGAAATTCCGATAGTCATCGGGGCTCGACAAAATTCGAAAAAGAATTCAAAAGGAAAATTCAAAAAGAACGAAGCAAATTCCCGCGCGATATCCGCGCCCAAATTCCAAAACCGAACAAAAGAAACGACATCAACAGTTATTAGTCGCGCACATGACAGCGCGCCAACCATTCAACCGACTAATCAATCACCCGTCCCGGGACACGCCCAGTTCCGAACCCCACCATCGAAAAAGGAGACGACGAAAAAGACGAAGAAGCGAGGGTACTGATGCAATTTCCCACTGATCCCGATCTCCCGTAATTGGCCCAACCTTCCCAGCTTAGGACCCCTCATTGCAATCGCGCAAAAAGTCGCGCGCTACAGAAAGTGGTTCGTCACACCCCCTTGTCAATATATTATGCAGCTCCGAATCTCCATGGAAAGGCTGGGTAAAAAATAGAGTCACGAGGGTTGGAGACTTGTGGGATGAAGGAAAAAATGACTGGAAAGAACAAAACCAAATAAGGGAGAGACTGAGATATTGTCATAACATAGAAAAGAACTTGGGAACCATCACGGAGGCCTTCCCAATTGGGTGGTGATCCATCCTCAGAAAAGGACGCAAATTCCAAGATGAGGACTGGGTGGGACAGAGAGAGAACCCCGGATAGGTGGGACAGATCCACCTTGTGCATCCGGAAGACGCCTTGGTAGAGTGGTATACAATAGGGAGAAGAGGAGAGTTGAAGGGCAACCGTTACCCTTTGGTATGGATTCAACACGACCACCTATTCACGGTTCACATAATCGGAGAAGGGGAGGAACGACGAGCATTTATGCCCGAGATCCCACTATCCGAACCCACTAGAATGGCAATGGGCCCCCTAGACAAGGGCCAAAGGCAGCACTGCGAAACCACATACACTGACTAGACTCACGGTAAAAGGCACCTATAGGATGCTTAGAGCCCGCCGAGAGCTGAAAGACGTGATCATCGATAGGTGGCAGAAACACCTCAATGTGGACAGACACCTTCTTTCACCAATACGGTGGTTTCAAGACTGCAAGTGCAGGCCGAAAAAATCACATCGCTTCAATGGCAAATCGCTCACCACTGCCTCCCCACAAACAATTGGCTGATCGACCATACACAATTGGAGCAACAAGGCAGAGCCCTACCGTGGTGCACACGCTGCCTGCAGGGATTCCCAGCCAGGAAAAGGCCGGAAACAATTGAACACATTTTTCTGCAATGCCCAACAGCTGTTCTAACATGGAGATGGTGGGATAGGATTTGGAGACAGATGTTCCCGAATCAGGCATGACCCTGGGACTGGAGAGCGATCCTATTAGGCCATCACCCGTCCTCACAAAATGATACATTCGAAAGGAATATGTTCTCCTTGGGAAGGAAGACGGTCTTGTGGACCCTGTGGTGGCAACGCTGCACGCTGGTTTTAGAAGGAAATAGGGTGGAGGGAGAAGAAAGACAGGATTTATTTAAAACCCATTTCCAAATGGAACTAACGCAGAGGCGGCAGGAAACCAAAAGAACGTTAGATACCCTCCACACAGGCAAGGACATATCGAACAAGATTACTCAGTTCGCAAAAGAATGGTTAGGGGGGAAGAGGGAGGGACGGGTAGGAAGAGTACACTGGTCAGGAGAGAGGTGCGGGGAAGACAAAGAGGAAAGCACGCAAGGCGAAATCCCCCGAAATTATCACCTTTCCTTCAAGAACTGGACAGAGGTGGACCTCAGCATTCCCATGCGGCCCGCAGAAGACTTCCCAGACCCCTTCCCACCGCACCCGCTGGCTCTGGAGGAAAGGTTCTGAAGACGAGAGGTCAGACACATCCAATCCTTAGCTTATCCTTCCCGACCTGCAATTCGTTTTCTTTTCCATTACCAGAAAGAATGCTGTGCCTATTGGAGGGGAGGTGGGATTCAGAGGTGGAGGCGGGTGGAAGAGAGGACCCGATGGTGCCCCCCAGTGGTCCCCTCCGATCCCCAAGGGATACTGAATGGAACAGAGGGATTTTGTACGCAGTTGGGGAGAGGGAGGAACTAGCTCTGCAGCAATAGGTATCTGGCGCCCAGTACAGGGCGAAGAGGTTTACTCCCTGGGCTCTAAAACCTGCACAGCCAGGCAGGCATCCTTCTCAGTCACATCTACTGTCATGCTCACACCTGCCCAGTCAATCCTCTGGTTTCCAGAGTAATCAATGCTGGCAGGCACCCTCCAGTCATCATCCAAGTATTTTTCTTTGTATTACATTGTATCATACTGTATCAGGGACGCTGGACCCGTTTTCCAGCAGGTGATGCTCCCCACCAATAGATGGAGCCTCTCCCCAGGTGCTAGCGATGTCTGCCCTTAACAGCATCACTAGCACTGGTGGGACTGCCTTGTTTCATAAAAAAAATAAAAAAAATAAAAAAATAAATAAACAAATCATGTGGGCCATATGGCAAAGGAGGTGTGTAAATGTTATGGAGGAGGTAAGTATAAAAGGGAAGGAAGTTTCTCAAAATGTCAAACAATTTGTGGAAACAGAAATTCCGGCTCAATGGGCTAATGCTGCTAATCTTAAAGTTAAATTGAAGTCTTTAACTCAGAAGAAAGACATCAAAAAAAAAATTCTCCAATTTACAATGGACTGGTTAGGGGGATCTCAGACGCAAGGTATTGGACAGGCGGTGTGGCCTGATGAGAATGAGCCTGGGATGCCTCTTAAAAAGAGTTACTCGTTGCAGTTTAATGACTGGTTTTATATTCAGCCAGGGGAGTCTCTCAGAGATGCTGCATGTTTTTTTGAACTGTTCCCTCCAGCCTTAGTGGAATCTCAATGGTTTGGGGGGGCGGAGGAGGATAATGAAGCTTGATTCCTTGTCATCAGGAGGGTTAGAACTGCTAGAGGTGCATGCCTTATATGGCGGTCCGATCAGGACTGAAGAGGTGGTTTTGATCCTTTTGTTGCCTTTTGATGCATATCATGTTGTAATTCTGGACTTAAAAAAAAAAAAAAAAAAAAAAAAAAAAAAAGGGCGACGGCCTTGAGATATTATCATTGAGCTGACCGGGCCCAAGCAATTCATTAGTAGCTGGCCTTGAGATATTATCATTGAGCTGACCGGGCCCAAGCAATTCATTAGTAGCTGGTTTTACTCGTCAAGTTCCATCATCTGGATTCGAACACAGGTCTGTATTTCAACAGTTCATGGGTGTACCCACTGAGCTAGGCTCTTGGGTTGGACATTTTTTCTGTAGAAGGGACGCTGAACCCAGTTTTCAGCAGGTGATACTCCCCACCAAGAGAATGGAGTCTTTCTATATATAAAAAAAAAAAAGGTCATAGCAGGAATAGGAAGAGGCAGAACTGCCAAGGGAACCATTGACACGCGAAAAAAAAAAAAAAAAAAAAAAAAGAAGTGCCAAGGACACTATCCACATCAGTCGCAACCTCCTAGCAATCAGAGAGGCTAAGATCATCCAGCAAAGGGCTCTCCTTCCCCACAATTGGCATGCACAGATAAGACTTCTGCAAGGGCTTTACGTTTTGTATGTTACTGGGTCGCTGGACCCCATTTCCAGCAAGTGCAGCTCCCCACTAATAGACGGAGCCCTCCAACCGGGAACCACTTACAGGGGCTGCTCTTATCACCCCTGCAAGTGACAATCTCTCCTCACCGAAGGTTTCTTCTATTAAAATAAATAAATAAATAAATCCACCAACTGGCCTGCTCAGTTGGTACACCCATGAACTGTGAAAAAACAGGCCAGAGTTAAACTTCCATTGGAGTCAGACGAGTAATAACACTGAATTTACGTGGGGCCGGTCATTTGAAAGAAGACGAGTAATAGCACTGTATTTACGTGGGGCTGGTCACTTGAAAAGTGATATCCCGAGGCTGTCACCCTTTTGAAAGAGAGGAGGAAGGTACCCATTCAAGATGTGATGGGGGCCTGGTCGGCGGCGCTGCAATAGCACTCGCATCCCAGCCTGCTGTTTGGCCCTGCGCCTCTCAGCCTACTCGGTAATCCATTCGCACTGCGCGGCCCTGTGTTTCCTGGTACTGCGCGGGCCTGTGTTTCCTGGTTGTCATCTTCGCCGTGATGGCGATCGCGGTAACCAGAGTTCTTCACGGAACATGCCAGCTTGGGTAGATATCTCTACGAGCAAGGCAAAGGTAAAAGTATGAGACTAGATCCATCGCTATGTCGACTTGGCATTCCTTTTCCGTTGAATAATTAAAAAAAAAAAAAACAGAAAGATCACGTCCCCCACTTGCTTTCTAGGGGAATGCGGACCACGATCCACTGCTATTTCGACTTGGCATTCCTTTTTGCCGATTAAAAAAAAAAAAAAAAACCAGAAAGATCACTTCCCCCACTAGCTTTCAAGGGGAACGTGGAACTCGATCCATCGCTATTGCCTGATTGGCTCCTTTTCGTTGATTCCAACAAAAAGAAAACAGAAAGATCGATTCCCCCACTTGCTTTCGAGGAGAATGTGGGATTCAATCCATCGCTATTGCCTGATTGGCTGCTTTTCACCAATTAAAAAAAAAAAAAAAACGGAAAGATCTATTCCCCCACTTGCTTTCCAGGGGGATGTGGGACTCGATCCATCACTACTGCCTGATCGGCTCCTTTTCGCCGATTAAAAAAAAAAGAAAACAGAAAGATAACTTCCCCCAGTTGCTTTCGAGGGGAATGTGGGACTCGATCTATCGCTATTTCGACGTGGCATTCCATCAATTAAAAAAAAAAAAAAAAACAGAAAGATCTATTTCCCCACTTGCTTTCGAGGGGAATGTGGGACTGGATCCATCACTATTGCTTGATCGGCTCCTTTTCGCCGATTCAAAAAATAAAAGAACAGAAAGTTCACTTCCCCCATTTGCTTTCTAGGGGAATCTGGAACTCGATCCATTGCTATTTCTTTTTTTCTTTTTTTTTTCCCGCTGAAATCATACTCGACTTCTTCACACTTGTCATGTATGCAAACAGCGAAACAGCAACTGGCGACATGCGCCCACACAATACTCAAAATATCGTAACCAGATATGAGTTCTCTTCAACTGGCTATGGCGACTGGGCGCCCACACAACTCACTGTTC
>BFEA01000266.1:1614812-1634024 GCA_003427395.1 Chara braunii | reverse complement strand
GACTGCCACCACTTGACCACTTGCCTCTGCTGAACACAGGTCAACTCCGAAAGGCCACTTCTAGAAGCCTCGAACTTGGCCTTTCGGTACTGTAGCAGCTACAACTTTGCCCCTTCAGGTAAGTAGCAGCCACGACCTTGACTCTTCAGGCATCCTACAGCTACGACTTCGGAACTGTCTAGACTCCTATTCTACAGGTCTACAGTTCGATTCCTTTCTACCCTGTGACCTACAAAACCCTGCCTACCACTGGCGGTCCTACAGGTCGCGGGTTCAAATCTATGGGTTGACATCCATACTGTACACAGGTAAGTTGGGGAACTAGGGATCGAGCCCTGGGATCTGTCTCAACTACCACGAATTGGTGAATACCGTTTCACCGCGTGGGAAAATAGGGAAAACTGGCAGTTTTCCCAGGCGCCTGAATTTTCGGAGGTCGGGCCCGACGATGACTGCCGTTGATAAATCTGATCGGCGGTCGTCGTTTCGTTTCGGCCGCTGCAAAGGTCGGATGCCTACCAGAGGCCCGCTATTTTCCAAGCGGCAAAGGTACTGGTGGTTTAAGCTATATTCTTCTCTCAATTTCACCTCACACTACCTACCTACCACTACTACTAATTGCAGGAGTACGGGGAACCCCGTAGCAGCCAGAACCGTGATACCGGCTAGGGGACAGCCGGTAGCATCAGGGACCATGCCAACAGGACCAATCCCTGTGCCTCCCCTCAGGTCCCCTTCCCTATGAACATCAGCAGACTCTGCTAAATGCCAATCGGGGGATCCAGTGGTCTATCTCTAGGTGGTGGGCGCCAAGCATGCCCAGGAGGCCAATGGGGATTGAACCCACAACCTCCTGAATGCCACTTGCGAGCTTACCAACTGAGTTAGGCAGCTGGATATCCATTGCTATTTCAACGTGGCATTCCTTTTCCATTGATTAATAAAAAATAAAAATAAAAACAGAAAGATGTAATGACCCGCCAAAACATAGACTGAGAACACTGCTCATTTCTGGAATTTGCCGCTGGAATGAATGCCTTGCTGAGATTCCCGCATTCTGCTGTGATTTCTAAGTCTGTGTGTGTGTGCGTGCCTGCTGGTTTGCGTGTCTGTCTGAGTGCTTGTCGGCTGAGTGTGTGTGTGACCCGCAAGGGCACTTGTTGGTTGAAAGGCCCTGCAGGGCCGATACTTACCTGTGGCCGTGAGTTTGAGGGTTGCAGCGGGGAAAACACTCAAGTAGCGAGGGTAAGCCCACGACACTTAGAGCAGCGGGAGAAACACTCAAGTAGCAGGTAGGCCAGTACCACTCAAGTAGTGGTAGAAGTGTCGGGTACTGTAGGCCGAGCAGAAGAAGACAAAAGTTGGCATTTTTAGAAGCCCAGTAGAGGTAGGCCAGTACCAGTCCAAGTAACCTGAGTCTAGGGCCTGTTCGGACGATATCAGAGCCTGCAATGATGTTTCCCTCCGAAAGGGAGGAGGTACCGGTTGCTGGGAGGCCGATCGGCCCAGGAAGTCACCGCCCAAGAGGCCAGTAGGCCGCTATATCTTCAGGACGAGCAAGCAGCTCCTCCTCATTTGCGGTATGCAAGGATTGGCTGCATGCTGCTGGAGCGAAGCGCTGGACTTGGGAAGTGCTGCCTGGAAGAGAGGAGCAGCTGGGCGCTCAGCCTGGCTATGGCGAGCAGCCCAGCCTGAGGAGGAGGAAGAAGGGGGCGAAGGAGGAGAGTGGCGAGGTACCTACCTGTCTATGGTGGACACCCACTTCATCACCTTGTTGGGCGCTGCATCTGGAAGGCCCCAGATGGAGTAATGCCACACCAAGGAAGCTCGAGGCAGAGTCAGGCATGGCGGCTTAGTGAGCAGCGGCATAGTAGCAGCTGCTGCTTTGCGTTGTCCTTCGGACAGGAATGCAGCGCCTTAGCTGCTTTGGGTTGTCCTTTGGACAGGAGGGCAGGGCCCTTAGTAGTCCGCCATATCCTAGGCATGTGAGAGGAGTAAGAAGGGGGGAAGCCATGGCTATGGTGGACATGTTGTTGTGTCAGCAGTAAGAGGGAACTTCGGATCTTGATTCTGGTTCATCCACTCATTGTTGTTATTATCATTGGAAGAAGAATAAGATTGGCGAAGTGAAGGAGGAGGAGGAAGGTCGAGAGAGAAGGGGGATTTGTCATTGGTCTTGCTGGTGTACGTCATGTTCTTCTTCTTCTTCTTCTTCTTCTTCTTTCTCTTCTTTGGTCTCTATCTCCTTGCAAGTGCTTTCATTTCTTTCGCAGTTGGGTGGCATTGTCTTTCATTGTTGAATTTGCACTTGGGAAATGACAAGGATTGTAACAATTGGTATCGGAGCGCACTTACTTGCTGGCGAGAGGTGTTAGCCACCCTAACTCTAATTCCGAATTAGGTTAGGGCTCACCTAATCTCAGATTAGGGTTGGAGGTTAGGGTTAAGAGGGGCAGTGAGGGATGCGGATGCTGCCCCCACCTGGTTAGGTCATGTAGGGTCGACATCAGACCTGACCAGGTTGCTTGTGTGGTTGAATGGGGTGGCGAGACACAAAAGAGGCTGATTGGAGTAAGCGATAAGGAGTAGAGAGTGAGAGGTACTCGCACCTGGAATCTGGACTTCAAGAAGACATTGAGTGACTTTTGGGCTTCCCCTCAAGAGGAAGACTTGATTGGAGGCTGCCATATCTGCATCGAAAAGCTGGAAGTTGCTACTTTGGTCGTCAACATCGACGAAGGATCCGGCGTTGTAACAGGGGTGTAGGGAGGCCCTCTTAGTCATGCTAGGACACTTCGTGTAGTAGTAGCTAGGGGTCAGGAGGACCTATGAGAGAGGGGGCCCAGTCGTTATCCATCTTTGGAGGCTGGGCCTCACAGGTAAGTGTCGTGTGACTTGGGTATGCCCATGGGTGGTTGCTTGGTGCTTCATGGCCTGTTGCGGTGTGCTGGGCTCTCTTCCTCTTCTCTGCGGTCTTGGTTGTGTGTGTGAGCATGTGGATTGCTTTCTCACCTGATGGATGGATGGATAATGTATCTTGTTCTCAATGACAGATTTTTCTACAGTGCACTGTCTTTTATTCTGAACGGCTGTAGAAGCAGGTGCTTGCTGAAAGTTGTCTTTTCCTTTTCAGTACGGTAGGGGCAGTTTGGGACTGACTTGGTACACCTTTCTCATTGGTCCTGGTCCACGACCTACTTGGGACCCTTCGGGACTCAGTGGGACCAAGTCCAATGGAACAGGACCTTTAGGACTCAAATCTGTTCTTGTCTATGCATCTCTTTGTTGTGCTGAATTTGGGGGACACAAGGCTAGTAAGGACATTCCTTTCAAGGAAATCTTGTCTGGTCTTATTGCATGTTCTCACACACTTCCCCGCGTCTAGCTCGACGATTGTCTGCACCCCTCGAAATCTCCATTGCTACAGTTAGTTTTCTTTGGCTGACTTATTCGTAGTACATGTTCCTTGTCAGGTTAGACAAGGGGGGATCTCCAACTAATCTGATCGGGCCTGTTCGTTAATTCAGTCCTCTCTTTCATTTGTTTTTATTTATTTTTTTATTATGCTGCGTGAATGTCATTCTCCAAGTCCAAATGAATTCCCACTCCGGCTAGGAGTTCTACCTTCTGGTCTTTGTGATTTATTTGTTTTTCTTTTATACGAACTATCTATGTCCAGTATTGAAAAGCGTGCGCGGAAAGCGGAAAGAGAGAGAAGGGTGAGTGAAGGTATTTTGTTTCAGAGTGTGAGGAAGGGAAGAGGAGTGTTCGTCCAAACGTGAGCAAAGAGCGGACCCCTCTTGAGAGATCTACTGACACTCCATCCTCCAGCAAGGCAGACATCTCATCTGCCCAATGGCAGGCCATGCTCGACGCCTATGAAACACCCACGGACGCGTCCGCGGCGTCCAGCTCGGATGGCAGCCGTATATACGACAGCGTCGGCAACCGACCTGGTCCGCGCCGCGGACGTGAATTTACCATATTTTTTATAAATTAAATAATGGGTAAAAATATATATATATGGGGTTGTAGGGATTTTTAATCGCTACAACCCCATATTTTTTTGTTGAAAAAAGACAAGTTTTTAGAATTATAAAAAATAAAAAACAGAAAAGGTCGAGAAGAGAAATTCCAAAAAAAAATTAAAAAAAAAATTATGAGGACGCAGCGAACGAGAGTGAGAAAGCATTCTTTCAGGAATTTCATGAGGACGCGGTACACAGAGAGAAGGAGGCAGAAGCAGAAGCCAAAGCCACACGTATTGCTGCCCACGTGGCTCTCCTTGAGGTTCCAGAGTCTAGTGATGTCCGGTTCGAAGAGAAGTTAGTTGTTGTCGTAGCACCCTTGGTTCAACTACGGACCTTGGAAGATTTTGAGTCCCGTGTGACAGCTCTAGAGCAGCAGAACCAAGAGTTGTAGGTTGAGATCATCGGCCTCAAACAGGCCCAACAGACTGCCCCTCGTCCTCCTAATCCTCGTTCAGTTGCTGTCCCAATCTCTCACCCTAGCACAGTTCTCAGGCAGCGCTGACAGTTCTGCACTGGTCCCTGTCCCAAATGCAGGAACACCGGTCCAAAACAATGCAGTTCTTACTGCGTAGAATACAGCGGTCCCATAGTAGACAAGAGGGCGTCCACGCTGTCGTCCAAGTACAACGGGAAGGGGGACATCACCTCGTGGATCAGCTCCATACGCTCATCCTTCGAGGTACTGCGAACACCGCAAGATGACCGAAGCATGATCATGGGCGCGAATACTGAGCCCGTCGTACAAAGTTTCATAAAACTTCAAGCTGTTAGTGAAGGTTATGAGAGAATAAACCTGACCGAGTGGTTCAAAGTAACTCCTGTATGTACTCTTGAGGACGTCCTCATCGCGCAGTATCAAGATAAGCACGTTGCACTTAAGGCAAGGCTAAAGCTTGAGGCCCTCAAAGACCAAAAGTGGAGGACTTCTATGCAGGCTTTGGTATGTCTACCGGCTAGGACTCAAGGACCATTCGACCTAGCGTGAGCTCCTGATGAATCTAGTCAACCTAGAAGCCAAAACCTCAGCAGGCATGCAAAGATACTTGCTGCAGGAAAAACTTTACGACGCAAGCGGCATGGAAGCAGCAACCAGCTTGCCCTGCATGAACATTGGGTGGTTGAGGATCAATCCTACGTGGATGATTTGTCTCTAGATGACGATCTAGAGCCAGACTCCGATATGGGTTGTTCTACATCAGCCTTTGAGTCTGACATGAATGAAGACGAAAAATGTAATGCTTTTAAAAAGACTGTTTCAAGTAAGGAGCCTAACCGTGATTCGGGTAGGAGAATCATAACCCACCTTCCCGAGAACGCAAAGATTCTTGAGAAACCAGAGGATGCTTCCACCAAGCCTTGGGGACTCCTCCCCAATAGTCAAAAGGAATGAGAGAGAAGATCCAAATTGCGTGTGTGCTTACATTGTCAAGAGCATGGGCACGTTGTTCAGGATTGCTATCGTCTGCAGGGAAACAGGCAAAGAACACTCTCTACAACAGGGGAAGTTGAACAGCCGGCTGCAGGCCCCTCCAAGGAACCTGAATCTGACCAACAACCTGCTTTTGAAGCCCAGACTGATGTTGAATCCAAGACTACCGCAGTCCAAGTACTTTACATTGAGCCTTGGGAGGAGACTAAGGAAGTCAACTTCCACTCTCACCTGGCACATTGGCTGCAACTCAAGCAGCAACACCGTGTTCAAGGGAGTGTGAAACTGATTTTCCTTAAGCTGCTCATTAACCGCCAATACATCCACGTGCTGATTGATAATGGTCCAACGACTAACTTATTTTATCCTGACAGGATTCGTAAGATGGGTCTCGGAATGAGGCAAGTGAAATTGCAAAACCCTTGTTAGACCCAGGTAGGCAACCAAGAGGTTGTCACCTCAACACATGCTGTCAAAGGTGTGTGCGTCATGTTTGACAAGGATCGCATTGTCACACATGAGCTGATCTTCTACATCTTGCACAAGTGTCATTTCGATACGATTATTGGTTTGGGCTGGTTAAAGGCTCATTGTCTAAGGACCACGTGGGCAGATACTCAGTTCGTGGTGCGTGATGCAAAGGGGAACGAGCGTACCATTATGTTGGACGAGACGTGCGAGACTCTTTTGAGTGCAAACAAATTCTGCAAATCAATGCGCAGGCGCAAGGAAGCTGAGCATTTGATGTGACCCTTGTAAAGTCCCTCCATGTGCCTTCAACTTTTGCTGCATTTTCTACCTCGAAAAATAAGTCTACTTCTACTACATCTACTTCTGTTCCAGCTACTTCTATTGTAAGAGATCAGTAACATTGGATTCGTGAAAAGCCAAAAAAAAAAAATGTTGGGTTTGAACGAAATTTATTAAAGATTCTAAAAGTACAATATTTAAGTTTCCTCTAGGAGCAAGATTCCACGTGAAGTACAATAACTTCAATAAAAAGGCAAATTTCTAGGACCACTGGATGTGGCGAGGAAAAAAACATGTTTTTTCCTAAAAAAATCACTAACAAGCAAAGCACCGTTTATGAAGGAATAAAAATATGCAGTTTATTTATTGTCTAAAAAGATTATGTGTATAGTCCTATAAGTCATATCGCATGGTGAACGTGTTCTAGGGTTTCCTGAGCAGACTTACATGTTATCTTGTTTGTGACTACGTTCTCCTTAACATGTTCTCACTTTTATGGGCAACCTTTCTTTTTTTTCTAATAGATTTTTATTTTTATTTTTCTTCGGATTTTTATTTTTAACTTGGATTTGAGTAATAGGATGCATCTGAGGCAAAAGTTGTTTGTGTTATTATTTTACATATCAAATATTTTTTTAGAATGTTTCTACTATTAGCTTCAAAATTGCTTTATAGGAATTTATAATGTTGAGAACGACGTATAGTCCTATACGTCAGTATTCACTAGAATTTTTTTTTTTACAGCTCTCGAGTTCGCGCTGCAAGTTTTTTACTGAAGCTCTAATGTTTGCCGGTCTATTGGAAATCACTTATAGTCATAAAACATGATTTTTGCTAGAAAGAGTTTTCCGACACATTTTTAAGATCGCTTCACTTTTAGTTCAGTTTTTTGCGTCGTCTCTCAAGAAAGGATTAAAGACGTTATTGTTTTTTTGTTAAGTACAACTGTTTCACTTCCATGATTTCACTCTGTACAAAATATTGAGTTTTATAGATTTTTTGGGTTTTCACGAATCCTTTGTTCAGTCTTCTCTTGAACCAACTACGTCAAATTCGATTGTAATTACTGTAAATTCTCAATCTGATTTTCTCTCTCCTGATGAGGATGATCCTCCATTGGAAGTCCCAATAAACATTCGTCGTCTACTATATATATTTCTTGAAGTTCTGGTTGAACCTCGTGGAGTCCCTGAACGTCCGGTCAAACACAAGATCAAGATCTGTGTGTCCGAAAATCGATTCAACGCAAGTTCCGTGTTGAATCTCGTTGAAAAGCCCGTTAGACGGGTTACAACAGGACCCACGCTGATTTTTTTTGTCGACTAAAAAAATAAATAAAAAAAAATCGGGTTGTAGATCTTTTTGAGTTCTACAACCTTTTTTTTTTTTTTTTTAGCTTTTAACACAGAGTTCGTGAAAACCTAATAAAAAAAATTATTAGGTTTGCACAAAATTTTTTAAAGATTCTGATAGTACATTTTTCAGGCCTCCTACATGAACAACATTCTATGTGAAGTAAATTAACCGCAAAAAATTAATAGAAAAATACTTTTTCAAAACCACTGGAAGTGGTGAGGAGAGAAGCAATTCTTTTTACAAAAAAATCACTACCTTGCAAAACACCGTTTGTTAAGAATCGAAATATCCCAAATTTTTTGAATTTTTTTTAATCAAATTTATAGTTATATAAGGTAAGAAGCACGATGAAACTATTAGGGGGTTTCCCAAATACGCACATATATTCTCCTATTCACGAGTATTTTCTCTTGGATATGTTTCCTCATACATGGACGAATATATTGTTTTTTAGTATTTTTTATTAAAATATTTTTCTACTTTTTAATTTTAAATCGTGGTTGGCTAAGAATTTGAGATGTCCCCTAGGCAAAAGTTGTTTGAATTCTTCTTTTACATAACATATATTTTTTGACAAGGATTTTACAGTAAACTTAAAAATGGATTATATAAATGTACAGTTCTATAAACTAGTTTTCGCAGAACTTTATTTTTACCAAACTGTTGAAAACGACTTATAGTTTTATAAAGGAGTACTCACCGAAACTGTTTTTTTTAACGTTTTTCGAGTTCGTCTTGCAGTCCTTAGATATTGTCTTGTTTGCGCTATATTTTTTTTCAATCTACTGAAAACGACTTATAGTCTTATAACATGTTTTTTTATTGGAAAGAATTTTCTTGCACATTTTGAGAATCACTAGACTTTTTGCCAATTTTTTTGGCTCCTTTCTCGAGAAACAATTAAAAACGCTTTCTTTTATGTGTTAAAAATAAGAGTTTGACCTTCACTTTTTCATTCTATAAAAAATGTTAGGTTTTGTGGTTTTGTTAGGTTTTTACGAATTCTGTGTTTTTTACGATATTTAAAAAAAAATAAAAAACATAAAGACAATTAAAAAAAAAAACAAAAAGCTAGATGAAATTAGTTTTTTTTTTTTGGTTACACAAAGATATTTTTAGGGCTAAAAAAAAAAAACAGAAAAACGAGCTAAAAATATACGGTTATAGACATTTCAAAGATTTACAACAATTTGTTATTATTACTATTATTTAACTTTATGTATTAAAAAAAAAAACATAAAAACAAATCGAAAATTGAAAAACAGACATGCACGCACACACACAGATGCACAACACACACAAACACACATAAACACACACACACATGCACACACACATGCACACACACATGAACACACACACACACACACCAACAATCATGCGCGCACACACACACACACACATTTACAAACACATACTAACACACGCGCATACATACATATTCATGCACAGACACACTCTCACACACAGACACACAAATACACACACATACACACACATACACACATACAGGAACACACAACAGACCTGCACACACATAACTGGGGCCTTGGGGGTTGGAGGATGTGGTGGCAGATGACTTAGAGGGCTTTCGGGTAGGTTTCGGAACTGGTGTCATGGGGTTGGTGAGTGCTGAGTGGCAGGTCGGTCGGTGTTGGTCTTATTCGGTAGTATAAGAGGTGCTTCAAGGGTTAGGAAATATTTTTAGTTTTTTTTAGGGTTTTTGCGAGGATCTGGGACTTCGGCAGGTCTAAGGGGCCTTGTTGCAAGTGTGCCCGTCCTAAGTTAAGGCGGGCCTAACAAATCACGAGGGACCCTCAGCTGCCAATTTCGTATTTGGGTTCCCGGTAGTTGCGATGCGCCAGTTGGTTGAGGGAAACACAGGCCGAACAACAAATACATACCACGGCCTTCCATGTCTTTCCAAAAATGCACGCCTTGGGCGGGAATCGCAGCTTGATGCACAGACAATTAGGGAAATACAGGCCGAACAAGAAAGACATACCACATCCTTTCTGACCTTTCCAAAAATGCAGGTCCAGTGGCGGTGGTCTGCAGGAGCGACATCTTCAAGTACTTCGTGAGTGTTTGTCGTCAACAGTTGCATTGTCAATTAGTAGGCAGATAGATGCTGTGTAGGAAGTAGGATGGGCGCCGAGCGCCAAGTAAGGAGATAGGGCCTGGACACTCATCTTGGTGGTCGCGAGAACAAACTCTCATTGATATTGGTTTTCAGTGTTACGATTCTTTATTGGTGTTATATTGGTACATTTCTGTTTGCAGGACACTGTGATATTGTTTGACCTTCAATGTGATTGTGCATTTCGACTATTGTCATCTCGCTATTGCTAATTTTCCTTGCAATTTTATTATTATTTATTTAATTTTTTTTTTTCCCTAGGGTCACGTGTTCTAGACCCCGCGCATCAATTCCGTTTTTTCAAAAAGAGCAGGAGCGACCCATTTTCGCGTTTAACGGGAATTCAATGAGATTTTTTCAAATTCAACGAGATTCAACGAGAGTTTAGTTCCCTCGTTCGCCGTTAAAAAGACACACAAATCGAGATGATAATAGGGAATGTCCCTCAAAAGGGCTGCGTTTACCGTATGAGGGAATGCGAGTTGGAGGAGTTGAGGAGACAAATTGACAACATGATTGATCGTGGATCAATTAGGCTTAATGATTATGAATTCGGTGCACCTGTCCTGTTTGTGTCAAAGAAAGGAGGCAAACTCCGGATGTGTATCGACTATGGTGGCCTAAATCGTATCACCCGAAAGAACGTTTATCCCTTGCCTCACATAGATGATGTGCTAGATGCTACAAGTGGGTGCAAGGTCTTCTCCAAGATCGACCTCAAGTCTAGCTACCATCAGATTGAAGTTGACATGAACGACCAACACAAAATTGCATTCAAAACACGTGATGGGCTGTACAAATTCATCGTTATGCCCTTCGCTCTCACGAATACACCAGCCACATTTCAGTGTCTCATGGACAAGGTTCTCTAGAATCGGCTCAACAGGTTTGTTGTTGTTTACCTTGACGACATTCTGATTTTCAGCAAGTCCATGGAAGAGCACGTCAAGCCCCTTGAGGAAGTCTTGTAAGTCCTTAAGGAGACAAAGTTGCACTTCAACTGAAAGAAATCTGAGTTTGAAAGGGAGAGCGTCATCTATCTTGGGCACCGGTTGTCTACAAACGACCTTGAGGCGGAGGCAACCAAGGTTGAGGTTATACGAAAGTGGCCTCAACCGGCGAACGTACGAGAACTGTGTTCTTTTCTTGGCTTGACTTCGTATTACCGGAATTTTATGCCCAAATTTTCTGTCATTGCTCACCCACTCTCGAGACCAACAAACAAAAATGTTGCTTATGGGTAGTGTGAGAAATGCGAGACTGCGTTTCAAGCCTTGAAAGAGGCTTTGGTAAGTCATCGTTTGCTCCGCATTGCGAATCCCAACCTCACGTTCATAGTCGCTACGGAGGCGAGCCAGTATGGGATTGGTACAGTGCTGCAACAAGATGATTGCGATGGCCTGCGTTCGCTCGAGTATTACAACAAACGCATGCCCAGCCACAAGGTAGCTACTTCCACATACATGCGTGAGCTCTATGCCTTGCGAGAGGAGCTCGCACATTGGAAGCACTACCTCTTGGGTCGTCACTTGAAGGTTTTTACTCAGATCATCAGACCTTGTAGTGGATTAAAACACAAACTAATCTCTCTCTGATGCTGACCCGTTGGTTACATGACATTGATGTTTACAATTTTGAACTGCAACACAAGAAAGGTCGTTATAATCGTGTTTTTGATGCTTTGTCGCGTCATCCTAAGTTTTTGACTTGCCTTGTGAGCTCATATGATCTCCGAAGGAAACTGAAGGAGGATCTGGTTGAATACATTATCAAGGACCGGACCTTAGTCCCATCCGTGAGCAGCTCAAGGCTGACTCTAGCAGTCAACCTGATTTTCACGAGTGCGAGGGTCTTGTATTCTGCCGGTATGTACCCAACTATGCCCCTCTTCAGACTCATTTCTTGGATTTGGCACATGGTCGAAGTGGACACTTCGACTTTGAGAAGACTTATGAAAGTCTTTTGCAGCAGTTTTATTGACCGGGAATGAAGGGGTCCGCTCAGAAGTTCATTGTTGAATGTCAAGTCTGTCAAAGAACCAAGGTCCATAGGCATAAGCCTTATGGTCTGCTGATAACCCTCCAAATTCCTGATGGACCCGGTGAGTCAATTTCCATTGATTTCACGAATATGGGAAAGGTGAGTGAGGTAGGGAATTCACAAGTCTTGATCATCGTGGACTGTTTCTCCAAATTTCTGAATTTGATTCATTTTTCTTCTCATGCCTCAACTGAGCTTGTAATCGAAAAATTTCATCTGCAGTACATTCTGCAGTTTGGTCACCCGAAAACTATTGTGAGTGATTGGGACACCAGGTTCATTAGTAAGGGTTGAAAGGATTTTACCTCTCAGATCTACAACATTAAACTCAACAAAACTTCTGGTAGACACCCCGAAG
Organism: Chara braunii; assembly: GCA_003427395.1. Classification (NCBI taxonomy): domain Eukaryota; kingdom Viridiplantae; phylum Streptophyta; class Charophyceae; order Charales; family Characeae; genus Chara; species Chara braunii. The sequence goes on along the minus strand of BFEA01000266.1, from coordinate 1,621,920 downwards.
CCAATGGGTTGGCTGAGGAAATCAACCAGACCGTTATTCAACTACTTTGCACATTAATTGTTCCCGATCAAAACACATGGGACAAAGAGTTACACAAAGTTGAGGGGTTGTACAACAACTCCATTCACTACGCGACTGGCGTGACACCGAATCAGCTGCAATAAGTTTGGCCGTTGCGCAATCCGCTCTCGTATCTGTTCCTCGATCGGTCACCTAGACTGATGCCCGACATGCCTGGCTACAATGTCAAGTACGCACGCGTGCTCAAAGCTGTTATCACAACAATGAACAAGCGTCAACATGCCAATGACACCATGATCAAATATGCTTACAAGTCGCGCAAAGAAGGGAACTTCGAAGTAGGAAGTTATGTTTGGGTCAAAGTGTTTGAATTTTCTGACGAAGAGGGCCTATCACGGAAGCTTTTTCCACTGTACTATGACCCTTGGCAAGTTCTAAAGGTGGTAGGGGATGATTTTGGTCCTTCGTGTGTGATTGATGTGCCTCCTCATTTGTGCGCATGTCTGGTCTTTCATGTGTCCAAATTGTTTCCACACATCGATGATGAGATTTTCCCTCCCGATATCCTATGATACCTCGTGTTTCCAACGGTGGCCACAAAATAGAAGACAAAATTGTTTCCCATGAAGGAAGAAAGAGGAACAGACAGTACAAGGTTCACTTTCTCTATCAACCATTGAACGAGTTCTACTGGATCGACCGAAAAAAACTCCTACAGAATGTTCTCCGTGTTGTTAACGCTTATGAACGACAAATCGCTAATGAACGGACTACTGAGTCGTCTGGAAAACTCACTCCTCACGATTATACCATAGCTCTCTTTCTGATCTACGCCTACGACGCATTTTGTGCCGACTCTGAATGAGTTGCTCGCTCAAAGGGAGAGGGGGGTAGTGTAATGACCCGCCAAAACACAAACTGAGAACACTGCTCTTTTATGGGATTTGACGGTAGAATGAATGCCTTGCCGAGATTCCTGCATTCTGCTATGATTTCTAAGTTTGTGTGTGTGCGTGCCTGCTGGTTTCCATGTCTGTCTGAGTGCTTGTCGGTTGAGTGTGTGTGTGACCCGCAAGGGTACTTGTTGGTTGAAAGGCCCCTCTCCGACGAAACAATCTTTCATCACCAACTTTTTTATTTTTTTATTTTTTTATTTTTCTCGGTCCTTCGGCTCGTGGGACTTGTTTTTTTTTTGTGTGTCTGCTGGGTGTGCTTGTATGGTGTTTGTCCTTTTGCCTTGCCCGTGCCCTCCAGCATCCATCCTTCCTTGTCCTTTGTGCTTATGTATTGTCTGCCCTCCCACCTCCCCCTTGCCCTCCARCCTATATGTTCCTCATGCTTTTCATTCACACTGTATGGCAACCGCTCCATTTGCATGGCTAAGATACACTCTAAAGCGCCTTGGCTCCAGTGGCACCGCATAACTCGTTCCATTGTTGACAGACTTCACCATCCCTGCTAGGATTCCGTAGTTTGCCGGCCATTATACCGGAGCTCACCCAGCGCAGAGTAAAGCAGCCTGGCGTGCGTATGAGCACATACCCAAAACACACACATACACACACACACACACAAACACACAGGTGTGGCAGTGTATAGTTCCATATTCTAGCGGTAGATTCATTCGATTTTGCTCATCCTATCGATGGAATTACCACGTGGTCACCCACGAGGTTGGAGACATACCAGTTCTCTTCTCTTCTCCTCTCTCTCTCTCTCTCTCTCTCTCTCTCTCTCTCTCTCTCTCTCTCTCTCTCTCTCTCTCTCNCACACACACACACACACACACACACACACACACACACACACACACACACACAGCCCCCAGCCCACACCCCACGCCAGAAACATCTCCCCCGACACATTTGGGGGCCTGCGCGAACACGCCAGAAACATCTCCCCAAATCTCTCTACCAGGCCTCACGCACCTGTTTGAAACAGGTTACAGGGTAGTGAGCCCCAGCTCCGGCCATCGCCATTCTGGCCTCGGCAAACCAAGAGCATAGAACCCCAACACCCAGCAAAGAACCAGTCAGGATTCAATCACGTCTGAAATCTCGCAACCAATACACAGGAACACCAGATGTTGCCCAAGAAGTCTGGAAACAAGAATTGCATGTGGACGCCTGATCAGTGATGTACTGTGTGTCCTGGATCTTTAAAGACAGCCGCCTGTCTCCCAGTTACAAACATGGCACTGGTAGTGGCACAGATCATCGAAAAAGATAGACAATCTCCCTCCCCTCTCCTCCATTCCAATCTGTCCCGTTGCTGCATCCACCGAAAAGGATTATCGATATTATAGACTTTCCACATTGACCCCAACTCAGAACCGAGCCACCCTCCCCCCATCAAACCTCTAGAGGTGTACAGTTCCCACCCAAAGTACACCCTCCGCTGGGGTTTGATGCTTCTCCTCACATCTACCCCAGCCCCAGAATAGGATAACCTGCACTCTGCTCACAACCCCTTTCAGGGCATTCAACCCACACCTTGTGAAGCCCCTGCAGAACAGAGCTCACCCTTTCTATAATACCATCCTACCAAAAGATACTCAAAACTTGAAGGCAGGAGGGAATCTGAATTTGAATTTTAAAGGAGAGAATGATCACCAGAAAATTACCAGAACTTTAGTACTCCAAACTTTTTAGCAAATAAGAATTAGTATTTTAAAATTCCAGCTATAAAAGATATTACGAAGAACAAAAAGTGTTTGTGTTCATAATACTCCATATGCATCCACTGAAATCCTCACAACTGGATGCCTTAGTGTCTAGAGAGCCGATGTCCTACCCAACCAGATCATGTGCTATGGATCCTAAGGATCGATGGCAAGAAACGAGGAATTGAAGTAAAGGGGTTCTGGCTTTGCCTCCTGTTCCATTTCAACATTGTTGAAGAAATGACAACATCCGCCACTAGGTCCTTTTCAGGGGGAGGAGAATGACCGTTACTTTCAGAAGAAGGGTCCCTTGTCTGTTTATAGTGTATGATCCAGGTTGCCCATCTTTATCTGATGATTTAATTTATTTTAGGGCTAGCTATTGTTGTACAGCAGTTGGCAGAGTCTGCGCCTCCCACCGATTACATATGCACACATACACATCTCAGTGCAGATCATCCTGCAAGCAGCTGCCTGCCTGCACCTCTGCCAGCATTCTGACAGGTGCATTGGAGAAAATATGTCAGATAGTGCATTCAAACATGGTAAATTATTCGGCTCATGCTCCAGTTTGGCTGATGATGCCCCGTGGCAAGGCCTTCATACCGGGCAAAGTGAACGGCATTATTGTCATCCAAGGCCTCCTGAGTCATGATCCTTCTGTTACCCTCCTTGAATATCTGTGGACCTTGCCTTGAAACCTGCTTGGAATTCACTTTCGCGCAGTCGTAGTCTCAGCCAGCCTTCGGGTTGAAACCGTTACCCACAAAGCACATACACATTGGACGCCAGAAAGAGCCATCCCAAGATGTGGCTGGCAGTTATGGGGGTGCTCATAACACCTCCATGATTGGACCCGTCCCCGATTTTCAAAAAAACGAAAACACCAAGCAGCCTCATGGCATCTTGTTGGGCAAATGCGGCTTGTGGTGGCCAGATCATCGGCAGACCCTGCCGCTGCAGTTCGAGAACATACTGATCTACTTCTTGTGTTATTTGCTCCAATGCCTCTATCAAGAAGCGCTCATGAGAGGGTCTGTTTTCAACAAAAAAAAAAGAAAAAAGAAAAAAAGGAAGCACTCATGAGATGCTGGGCCCAGTTCCCAGCATGTTGCTCCCCACAAATAGATTGAAGCATCGTTGTTCTCCCCCCCCTCTGAAAAAAAGCGGTCGGAGGACTACACATCCGGTGCAGATCAGCAGGTCCACTGTGGCAGGGCATGAGGTGGGACGACAGCCCCTCTTCGGCAACCCGGACATAACGGACGAGCATCAACTCCCTGCGCACCAACTCTGGGTCGCCAAGGGTGTGTACACGGTATGGGACCTCTGGGGCTCAAATGCCGTACCCAACGCAAAAACTTGAACAGCATAGAAGACAAACTTCGCAATCTGATAGAAGCCATTCCGCTAGCCTGGCAGGCCGCCCTACGGGCAGGACCAATTATTCTCTCTGAGGATTGGGTCACACTTAAGGATTCCCCTCCTCTTCTGATGCTAGTCTATGAAGTACAGGCTGTGGACAATGACTGTGCAAGGCTATTTGCATACGACCTTGGCCTGCCAGGAGCCCGCTGGTCACAGGTAACACAGAACTTGGACAGGCAGCCCCCCTGAAGAATGCCGATGCGAATACGGGTAGTGGGGAGCCAGGAACAGGGCTATTATGCCTACAAACCCACACCCAGATATGTGGCGTGCCCTTCGTCCCGCAATAATGGAAATGGAGGGGGCACAAGCGGACACACCTGTGGGAGTACAGAGTAAAACCAAGTTACCGCCACTGCCATGGGGGGGGGGGGAAACAGAAGAAGCTGTGAAACACAGATGGAAAAGGGAATCCCTTGCCACTGACGCGGACTTCACCAACTTCTCCTGGGGCAAATATGCCAAAATCATGCCCATGAACATGAGAGCCCTGCAATGGCAAATTATGCACTGATGCCTCCTCACACCAGATTGGCTCGTATGTCTATCAGACCCGGAACAAAGGGGGCTCCTCTCTTTTTTTTTTTTTGGTATACGGGAAACCTACTTAACGAGGTGATAAGAGCATCCCCGGTAAGTAGGCCCCGGCGTCGAAGGGTCCATCTATTGATGGAGAGCTACACCTGCTGGAAATCGGGTCCAGCGTCCCTGTACAATGATGAAAATGTATCTGCTGGAAATCTGGTCCAGCGTCCGTGTGCAATGGTGTGAATGTATGTGCTGGAAAACGGGTCCAGCGTCCCTATCCATCTGATCTATAGGCTCTCCAAAACAAACTGAGGCATCAATCCAATCACACGAAACCCTAACCATGATGTGATGTCTATTACAATGATGTATCTGCTGGAAATCGGGTCCAGCATCCCTATACCGTGTTGTATAACTATGTCCACCAGTCAGAAACTATCTTTGCTGAGCCGCCTGGGTGCCTCTTCAGCTCTATACTGAGCCGCCTGATAGTTCTGCAAATCCTAGCTCCCCAATTGATTCCCTTGCTACCTTTGCTATTTCTATGATGCTCTACTCCTCTCTCAAACCAGGTCATAATCTGATGTGATATTCCACTCTTTTCTGTTTGAAAAGAACTTCTCTCAATCAAGATTGAGATCATCATGTCCAAACCATGACAAAGGAACCATCGATAATGAAGAAGGGGGAAAGGGGTCTGGGAAGTCCTCCACCGGGCGCAAAGGCAAAGTTGGATCCCCCAATGGCCAGTCTTCAAATACCAGACGGTAATTTCTGCAAACCTCTTCACCTTCCTTACCTTCCACGCCTTCCCAAACAACCTTTCCTAGTTTCCCCCCCTGATCCCCCCCAAGCCAACATTTGTTGAAGTTATGAATATTTTTGAGAATTTCACTTCTTTTTGATAATTATCGGATTTTTTCCTTCATCTGTTCCCATTTAGAAGCAATGTCCAATTGAATTTGTTGTTTAATTGAATCTGTAAATTCTGGTCCATCAAGACGAACTCCTTCCCATTCATAAGTGCACCTTCTCTTCCAAATGCTCCAGAGGATCGCTCTTCTCCCTAGGATAAAGATGTTTACTGTAAAGTCGTCTGAGGGATCTGGGGCCCAGGTTTCTAATAGTATTGACCTCCAACCCCAAGGCCATGGAGTGATTGCCTCTAATTGTCTACAAATGCGTTCCCACCATCACAATAGCCAAACAGCCCCCGGACATTGCATAAAGAAGTGCTCAATTGTTTCAGGGATCAGTTTTGAGGGAAAGGCCAACCTGCAGAACTTACACCAAGGAACAACTAATCCTTTTTGTTCCAGTGAAGTTCTACTTATTAGCCAATCATTTGTTGGGAGACACCTGTGTTCAATTTGCCATTGAAGTGAGGCCACCTTTGCTGGTTTTGTCTTCTTCTTTTTGAACCACTTGATTGGGCTAAGGTCTTGTTTGCTTAGGTTTAGATGCTTCATCCATCTTGTTATCACTCTTTCTCTCAAATTGATTTTTGGTTTTAGCATCCTGTAAGTGAATTTTACTGTTAAAGAGTGCAGGGATCGTCTTTAGTCTATTTTTTTGCTACCTTGGTTATTCCAGGTCGCTACGGCTACTCCGTCTCCTGTCAGTTGTGTTGTGCCCGCTCATACGCCATCAAGAGACCATCTGCATGTCCATACAGGACCATTGGAACAACCAAATTCTTCTAATTTTAACATTACCATGTATGACTCTGTTGAATCTATTGGTCCGAAAAAGATACTTGCGTACCTGTCCTATCTTGACAGTTCTCACAGGGTGCAAAATATTGTGAAAGCAGCAGTGGAATTAAATACGCGTATGAACACTTGGAGATGTGTAGATGGTGCAGTTCATCTCGATTACAATCGGCAAAGACAGGTTCGATTCGAAACTTTCGAGGAGTATCATCGCAAAGTGTTGCAACGAGTTTCTGTTCGTGAGCTGTTGCAAGAGTATCGCTCTAGTGAAGGAAGTTGATTGGTCTTATAAGAGAGATAGGAAGACAAAAATGTTGATTGGGCGGTTGTCCAGGCGTTGCCTTAATGATAACTTTTTAGATGGGCGTCTTCGATTTCACTTACGTAATTGCCCTTACAAGAGAGATGGAAAGAGAAAGACAAATAAATAAGCGGTGAAGAAGAGAGAGAGAGAGAGAGAGAGAGAGAGAGAGAGAGAGAGAGAGAGAGAGAGAGAAAAAAAAAAAAAAAGAGGGAGAGGAAGAGAGATAACTTAAACAATTTTGACGTAGTATTATTCCGCTTTTTTAAGTCAATATTGATTCCACTACGCAATAATTGTGCCTTGATCATACTGCGGCCACTTGCTTAAATGAAACGAAAGATCTTCATATCAAACCTTTTTTCTTTTTATACTCGTGTTCGTTTTTTTTTATTCTTTGCTCTTTCGTTGCTCCTCTCTCTCTCTCTCTCTCTCTCTCTCTCTCTCTCTCTTTTT
>BFEA01000266.1:1524122-1544758 GCA_003427395.1 Chara braunii | reverse complement strand
GAATGTGAGCAACGCACCCGCTAACAGGTAAGTCTCCGACCCCGCGGCTTACCTCATGCCCTGCTCCCATCGCTGGAAGGAGGAAAATCGAATGTATCTTCCGCCAGAATATGGAATTATGCACCGTGACGATCAGTTATATCGACAAGAAACCCTGGTGTGAGTATGGACTAAGGGGCAGTCAGATGCAACCATCGCCGAGCGTGCGCACGAGAGAGTTAGATAGAGGGAGGCTACTTTTCGACATGATGAGAAAATTCAGATGAATCTTTCGCTTAAAACAGTGTCAGGTGCACACCAGGTAAGTATGCATCCTTCCTCATGCAGTTCCTCGCACCCCGTACCGCAAAATCTAGTGACCCATTCTCAGATCTGCCTTCTCCACCATAATCTCCCTGCACCAGAATCTCACATTAGCACTTTACCTCGCCCGACTCAGTCAAGAATCGGGCGAGATACACCCGTTTTCCTTTTTCCCCATCCTCCTCCCGCCATAGCTCCGCGCGGGACTTTTCTTCACTAACTTCTAAACTACCGACTCTCTCATCAAACTAATTGCACCATTGCGCTCGCCCGGGGTAAAAACCTCCACTATGGTTCTTCCTTCCTCCAATTCCATCCCCAATCGGTTATGATCCCACTTTCCTGCTGTGCTCAAGTCCGCAGTCCGCCATCTTCGTTTTCTATCGGCGCACCACCCCTTTTCACTAACCTCTATTTCTACCAATCTAATGCAAAAAATAACATTATTATCTGACTCGCCCGGGGCAAAAACCCCGGGATCGCCTCTTCCTCTGCTTGATTCCGTTACATTCTACTGTCGCCTGTCACTCTTCCTCTCAGCCATTCCTTTCTTCGAATGCACCCGGCATGAAATCCAGCCAGGTTCATTTCACTCCTTTTTCCTTCATCTTCTCCCAGTGACCAGCTCACTCGCCTCCTTTGGCTAGCGCATTCTCTATGCAGCAGCCCGATTCGACTACCGGACGATTCTCCAGCCGTCCCGCAAAAAAACTTCGGAGGAAGCCAACTACTGGATAGTCCGATGTTGCATGCAGCAGCGGCACTGTGCGCCTTGCCCAATGCCCCCTGCCGTAGCGCTTGGTCCCATCGGCCGAGCAACAAAACTGCTCAGCAGCTCCGGCTTCCCAGAAGGGAACTCCGGAGGGAACCAGCTACTAGACGGTAGTCTTTCGCCCCTGTACCCAAGTCCGACGAACGGTATGCCCGTCAGTACTGCTGCGGTTTCCACCGCAGCCTCTCTAATCCGCTCCGCTCAGGCGGGGCTTACTACCCTCTCAGGCCTCCTATGGGCAGCTCATACACAGAGTGCTCGCGGCGTTGGCGGAACGTCCTTGCCGCAGGCCTTTACCATGGTTCCAGGTGCAGTAGGCCCCGGCGCAGATCTTGGTGGTAGTACCGAATATTCAAATGAGCACTTTGAAGACCGACGTGGGGAAAGGTTCCACGAGAACCACCGTTGAGGCAGCCTCCCACAGGTGCCCCCACAACCCCACCAAGGCATAACTCACCATCTTGCGGGATCCAGCGGGCATGCTCACACTCAAACCTCTCACCGAAGGCTCGCGGCTGGTGGGCGGTATACCCGCAAAGGGCCCGCGCATTCCAGGCTCCTTCCGCCTCGTGGGCTAATCACCGACCAGCTCGCATGCACGTTAAACTCCCCGGCCCATATTCCAAGATGGATGGGATAGAGGAATTTTGCCAGCATCCCAAACATGCGAGAACCCGATCGCGGACCCGCTTTCCAGCAGTTCAATGGTGCACTAGCTAGACCAGACTCGTCGGTCTCACCGCGGGTCTCGGAACTGACTACCAGCAAGGGCAAAAATGAAATAAATAAAATTTAAAAATAAACACGGAACGCGCCCCGCCAGCCTTCGATGCCGCGTGCCCCGTTTATCGTGCAGAAGTCTCACTATTGTTTAGGCCGTCCTCCGTACGTTTGCATGAGTCACTTGCAATCGCACCAATCAAGGGACGAAAATCTTTTAATCCTAACTTAATCAGAAAATAAAAATCCGGCCAACGATCATGCCAACTCTTTAATCATCATCAATTACGAAGATCACGCGCGCCTCAATTTCTCGCGTCCACGCTCTCTTTATTCTAGTCAATCATCGGCCGCATAGACAACGGACACTGCCGCGACTCACGCGGTGTATTCAAACTTTAAACTATCTATTTTATGTCGCTTGCAAAAATGAGGGCGGATACCCTTGTAAGGGTATTCACACCGACAGCGCGGTATAGAGCATTCTATCCAGCTCGTGCCTGACTATCGTGTTCACCATCAGGCACCGCACCGACTCTCGATTCCAGAGGCGACGGAACTCAAGCGTCAGCTTGAGGAACTCCTTCAACTGGGTTTCATTAAACCCAGTAACTCCCCTTGGGGTGCACCCGTCCTCTTTCAAGTTGCTAGCAAAGTGAACGAAACTCTTCGCCTCTACATTGTCTACCGCGGTCTTAACCGTTACAGAACAACTTACCCGTGCCTGTTGCGGATGAGTTGTTTGACTTTCTGACAGGCGTCGGGGAGGCGAAGAACCGGCGTACAAGCCACCGCCTCCTTGAGGGCATGAACAGCATCCTCGCAGAAGGGTGTCAAAAACCATGGCGGGTTCATCAAGAGAAGGGTGCAGGTTAGGACGTAGGAATACCTAGCGTATCCCCGGATGAAATTACTATAGTAACTAGTGAGGCCTAAAAAACTGCGAAGCTGCTTGGCAGATATTGGGACAGGCCACTTTGCAATAGCATTGATCTTCGCGTCGTCCATGTGGAGACCCTGGTCAGACACTTGGTGTCCTAGGAAGTCCACTTTGCTCTGAGCAAGGCGACACTTACTAAGTTTGACATAAAAGTCATGCTTGCGTAAGCGCTGTAGGACATCGCGAAGGTGTCTGAGATGGTCTTCTAGGGTACGACTGTAAACCAAAATCTCGTTCAGGTATACGAGAACTGCGTCAGATTTTGCAGCAGGAGTTGTCCTCTCTCAGGTGTTTCCCTTTCCTCCGGATTCACCTTATCCCCATGTTCCTCCTTCCCCCCCCCCTATCGTGTTGCCACTGCTTCTCGACCGACGCCTACCCTCCCTCCACTTCCGTTCACTGACAGTCCTCCCGTTACTTACTCCCCGACCATCACGGAGGATGGGACTGTCGAGGCTCGTGCTGGGGATTGCCCGATCGCCTTCTACTCCCGTCAGCTACTGCCTGCCGAGATAAACTACACCGTCGATGAACGTGAGGTGCTCGCAGTAGTTTATGGTAACCGGCATTGGCGTCATTATCTGCATGGGGCGCCCTTCCCGATGCGCATGGATAATTTAGTTGTCCAAGCTTTCCTCACAAAGCCCAAATTTTCTCCTCGACAGACACGTTGGTGGCGTAACTTATCCGAGTTTAGTTTCATCATTCAGCCCATCAAGGGTTCAAAGGAACCACGTCGCCGATGCCTTGTCCCGCCGTCCTGATCATAATAAAATACCCATCCATGTTGCTGTCATCTCCATCACCACTGTTGATCAGTCGGTGATCGACGCATATCGCACTCAGTACCGCCACTGTCCAGATTATTGTGCCATCCATGCGACATTGCGGAGCGGCAAGACAGTTTTCTCATACTCACTCGATGAGAACGGTCTTGTGTACTGGCATGACAGATCTGGTCAGCTAGAACAACATATCTGTGTTCCCTCCACTGGACAGCTCTGTGTTCGGGCTGTAGCAGAGTTCCATGACCAGGCAGTTGCCGGTCATATGGGCTTCCACAAGATGATGACTCGTGTTTGTCGCCTATACATCTGGCCGTACTCCAGGAACTTCATCAAAGCCTACATCCAGGAGTGTCCTACCTGTCAGGACGTGAACATTGTGAACCACCTTCAGTATGAGTTACTTTAGCCCTTACCCATACCCGAGGGTCGCTGGCAGTCCATCTCGATGGATTTCATTGGTCCCCTCTGCCCACCCACTGAGTGCGGTCATGATGTTTTCTTGGTCGTTGTCGATCGCTTTACGAAGCGTGCACGTTTAGTCTCATGCCTCTATCGCATTAGCGCTTGCAAGGTCGCCGACATCGTCTTTGACGGAGCCGTGAGAGATCACGACTTACCTCAGAGCATCATCTTCGATCGTGAACCGCGCTTTACGAGCACATTCTGGCAACGCCTACACGAGGTGTATGGATCCCAACTCCGCTTCTCATCGTCTTACCACCCTTGGACGGATGGTCAGATCGAGGTCACCAATAAAACTCTCGGTAATATCCTTCGAAAATTTGTTAGGGATGACCAACAGTGAGACTTACACTTACCCCACGCAGAGATTGCTTAGAACCACATTGTTTCGCCAACCACGGGGATGTCGCTATTTTATTGCGACCTCGATTACCACCCTCACGTACCATGGACTTCCTATGACCATCGCGGTTGCGCCCAGACACTCGTTGTCTTGCGCTTGACGACGGAATCGCCCACATGTCGGTGATTATGAAGCGCGCACACGAGAGTCTAGCCGACTCCTAGACTCACATGACCGCACAAGCAAACCGATCACGAATGGATCATCCATTCAAAGTTGGTGACGATGTGCTCATTGACGCACGCCACTTGCAGCTCGAAGCAGATACGCTTTGCAAGTTCATGTGTCGTTTCTTCGGTCCTTGCCGCATCCTTCAGACCGTCGGTTCTGAGACTGCCGCTAGTCCGGTCAGCTTCTGTGTGAAGCTACCTGATTACCTTCAACAGGCTCGCGTACATGATGTTTACCACGTCTTCTTGCTACGTTCTTATCGCAGACAGTCCGAGCGATTCGTCGGGCGTCCCTATGAGTGCCCTCCACCTATCATGGTGGACGGTCACAAGGAGTTCGTTGTTTCTGACATCGTATCTCGTCGAGTTACCGACGATTCCCCTCCATGCATCGAATACCTTGTGCGTTGGAAGGGTTACCCTGATGAGGAGGCTACTTGGGAGCCCCTCGAGCACTTGTAGCACGCCCGGATGTTGGTTCATGCATATGGCCGTGCTCGTCGTGCTGAGACATCTGCTCCTGGTCAGCCGACTGACCCTCTCCCTCCTCCTCCGGCTAAGGAGATTGCTGAGGACGAGCCCGCTCCCTTTGAGGCCGTTCTTCAGCAGCAGATGGATGTCTCTACGCGTCCACAGCGCACTCGTCGACGCCCTCGGCGTCCCGGTGATTGACACTCTGGTCACCTACTATCTCCCTACTGACTCACACCATCATGTACTCCATCATCAACTTCTTCAGGATGTCAGTGTTTTGCGACTCTGCTTCGACATCGACTCGACTCCTACTTCATCGACGTCATCGACCATCTCGACGACTTCAGTCACCTTTTCGACTCCAGCCATCTTATCGGCTTCAGCTACTTTGGACGTGACTACTTCAGGCCACCACCTACCCTGTATATTCTCTTGCATATGTTGCATGATGGTTCTCACGTAGCTGAGTCTCCTTGAGTTGGGTTGTCCCTTGGTATCGCATAGGCATTGGGACCGTAGCGTTATCTTGGTTTCCCTGCTCCCAGATCTAGCTCCCTCCTCCCCTAGTCGGTGAGTTGTGTACTTGTTTCTCTCACCCATTGCCTTCCTCACCCTAGTGTCGTCTCTTGCATGCCTTCAATTAGACATATCTCCACCCTATTCCAGGCTCCCCTTTTTCATGGTCGACCCTGCATGGTGTCACCCTTTTGTCGATCATTACCCTCCTTGATGGTCTATCTGTTAGGGTCATTGGTTTTGTTTCGCTACCACTCTCCCACCTTGAACCTAATGACCTATCCCACCTTCATGTGTGACTGCCCTTAGGAGTTTCGATTCTTAGGCTGCATTCATCTCCTCTGAGACCATCCCACTCTTAGTGGTTCAGCGACATGACATGATCATGTGACATATTGCTCTTTTTCCTTTCAGCACTGAGGCCATTGTCTCCAGGACTTTAGGATTGTATCATGCTATATTTCATTTTTTGCTGTTAGTTAGAACATGTTATTCATTAAAATAGTACATTATTTTATAAATAGTATTTTTGTCGTTCGAGAAACTCGAAAGGTATAAACGGCTGACGAAAGAAGATGCTCATTATACATTAATACACAACGATTAGAGTCAATGTTCAACGGATAAATCCTCAAGTAAAGTGGCACACATTCAGACAGTCAGTACAAACGTAGCATATCGAAGGTTTCCCCTTGTGAGGGACGCATATGAGTGACCCGAAAAAGGTCCTCGTTGGGGCTTTAAAGGGTGCATGGGAGTGAAAATAATAACTCATTTTTTAAGTTTAATTGAATACAAGCAGGATGAGTAGGATACATCCGAGTCACATGTTTCGATATAATCCATAATACACAAGCTGACTAGTTTTCTAGTAAAACTGGGATATATCCGAATTAAATATTTCATTATTTGGATGGAAAAAATCCGTTATGTTATAAACCGTGCGTCATCCATTAAATATCCTTGAAGTTCACTCAATCAAAAGAATGAACTTATGATCATAGCCCGGATCACCCTCAGAGGAAAAATTAAGCAATATATTATCATTCCAAGAACAATTATAGCTTAGCAGACATTTCTTAAAACAAAAGGGCATCGGACGGAGTGAAGTGGTGGACAACATTATGCAGAGATGTTATTATTTGTCGCTTGTCGGGTTCGGCCTCGCAACCATGAACTTGTAACATCCCTACCCAATCCTGCCCACCACTCCGCCACTCTCCTTGCTTTGAGATCAAATGATGCATGTTAACAAATAAAAGTGCACCCTCGGGAACCCCTTAAGAACTCTAGTAACCATCAGTCTTAAATTTCAATTAGATGGCGGTTGCATGTACATTATCACTTTACCAAACATTTCTCAAAATAAACGGGCATCGTACGGAGTGAAGTGGTGGGGAGCATATTATGTAGAGACGTTATCATCTGAGGATTGGGCATTGGAGAAGGCTCAAACGAATGCGTAGGATACATCCGAATCAAACTGTGTACAGATTATCAGATGTTGAAGTGACCAAGGACCTTATAATTATTTTGAAAGATCTCACTGGATTTTGAAGACAATTGACAACTCATGAGAACTAGTTTGAAAAGCGAAGACAAATTAAAAATAGAGCGGGACACCCAACCTACATAAGCAGGCACACAACCATTGTCGAGACAAATGAGAAGTGCGCCGTAAAAACAAATAACAGTCATCTGGTCCCAATATTGTGAATTCGTAACGGTTACCTCAAAGTTTCCATTAACCAAAGATTTGGCAAGGCGATATCGGACCGTCCATAATTAACCAAAAAGTTTCCGTAGAAATTTCAACTAATCGGACATTCTAACACAAAAATTTGGAGATGTCGAGATGTCTCTCTAAAAAAACCTACACTATGAAAACATTCACAAATTGGACATCCTGACGGAACTTTAAAAACGTAAGACTCGTCACCAAAGTGTCCCGAACTTGAAATCTTCAAAAGAAGTCTCTTCGAAAAGCGTTCACTAGCGGTTCCCATGTTGAACCGTGCACAATGCAAGCCGATATAGGAGGTTGAGGCAGACCTTCGAAACCCATAATGGAAATCGAGAAACCTTGAACGTCTCCCCCAGCCATGACAACAACAGGTCTCAAGGACACAAGAACATCTGCAGCTTGCAGATAAGGTGCTGCAAAATCCCCCAGCATCCAGTTTCCCCCTTGACGCTCTTGTGTTTGGTTGTCGTAACAGTATCCTTATTCTCTGGGTCGAATGCATCCGAACCACAACCGGCCATGAGCCAGGGTCGGCACTCGTGGCTTTCGTTAATACTTTACAGTGTGCGAATTTCAACTAATCTGACATTCGACCACAAAACTTGGGAAGTGTCGAGACTCGTCTCTCTAACTGGTGAAAATTAAAAATAATCAGAAATGACTATACTACGAAAATGTTCACAAATCCGACATAATGACACAAAATTCCAGAAACGTAAGACTGGTCACCAAACGTCTTAAAAAGTTGAAGTCCTCAGAAGAAGCCTCTTCGCAGAGCGTTCACTATCGGTTCCCATGTCGAACCGTCCACCATGCAAGCCGGGATTGGAGGTTGAGGCAGACCTTCAAACTCCGTAATGGAAAACGAGAAACCCTCAATGTCACCCCCTGCTCCGAGCACAGCACGTCTCAAGGCGAAAATAACTTCTGAAGCTTTTACATAAACTTTTGTAAAATCTCCTCGCATCCAATTTTCACCCCGACGCTCATATATTCGCATGTCGAAAATGTTGAGATCAGTAAACCTCACCATGATGACAAACATTGTCCGTCCTCCCGCTACGATCCTGAAGATTCTCTCATATTGAAAAGGAAACACTCCTCCCTTTGTGATGATCGTCAGTCGTTCAGGTATTTTTATTTCAATGTAGCCCAAAATCTCATCCATGTTTTCGAAGTACGTCAGAAGAGGAAAGTCTGCACACTACAAAAGACAAAAGTCACAATAAAAGCGTCACATCAAGGTCAGGACCGAAAGCCCGAGGTCATGCTACGAACGACCAAAACGCCCCCACGCTCAATGTCGAAAATTGATGAAGAACTCTTGTTGATTTGAAGCGCGTAACCGAGAGAGGACAAATCATTAAGCGATGTATTCCATGGAGTCAAGCGTGGTGTGCACATGCCTGCATGACGATACGTTCTCCTCACGAAAAGACGACAACCATCACACTCTCGATGAGGTAGCCTCCTACCCGCTCCCTTCTCCGGAAAGGCTTTGTGTTTGAGCGCCAACGCCGTTTTCTAGGGCGGGAATTGCATTTTTTCTTACTTTCAGAGGAATCACAAGACCGGTGGTAAACTTTTTGGAGGACTTGCAGACATTCGTCCTCGTTTGTCTCATCCAAGAAAACGCAACGGTTGTGACATGTTGATACTCTTCCTCGTGCCCCGTTTTTTTTCCCTATTTTTTTCCCCATGCGTCGGCATACAATTCTCTTAGTGTGCTCGCTTTTCCGATTGGAACCCAGTACTCCACTTTGAATTGGTTGTAAGTTGGCGAATCTTCGTTCTTGTCAACCTCACTGCGAACCTGGCCAACCCCAAAAGACACTCCTTGATGCATGTCCTCGTCTGACGGTTGCAAAATGACAAAACTGTCGACATGCACATCTTCGAAAGGATCAAAGCTGGCCTTAGGCTTGTCCCTCTGAAAACCCATGAATAGAGGTTCTCTCTGTAATTCGAATGCATCTGAATCAGAGCAAGAACTCCTGTCTTTAACGACATGGGTGACCTTTGGCCAGCATGCGGTGATGGGTGCCGAAGGCACCCCTTTGTCGATAATGTCCCCCGCGTGTTTGACGTGATCTTCCCAAAACCGAAAAGCCCTATCTATTCTAGTCACCTCTCCATCTCGGAAAGTCATCCAAGTTTCTTTTTTTTTTCCATAGACTTCCAAAAACCTCTTCACACCCTCCAAACCGTTCTTGTAATCGTCGAGGAACGCCGGTTGGACCGGCAGAGGATCGAAAGGTTGCTGCGGACCAGCGTAACCACCATTGTTTGTTTGTTTGAACCAGTAAAGAGGACCATCATCGGGCAACCACTTAGCGTCTGTGCAATACTCTTTATAGGGCATGGCGGGATTATCACCTATCATATAGAATTTTAGCAAATGTGGCTTCGAAATCCCTGTTATGCGCTTTGAAACATGCGGGTAAATAAGACCTCTCCAGTCTGCTATCCTATCAAAAAAAATACACCGCGGAGGAGTCTTATGAGACCGCTCTAGCAAAAGGAACAACTCATCCATTGTGTAGGCATCATTGTCCTTAAGTTTTTTGGAGAAAACACTAAACGTGACATCGATGTCTGTGTGCGTGTGTCCAACTATCATAAAACCAATTTCTATTTCCTTGAAAATCCCGAACTTCACAAGAAGTGCTGCCAATGCGCAGATGAATCTATTCTTATTTTCTTTGAAGCAGTTGTCAGCTTGAATACGAAGGAACGATGGTAGAGGTTTCCCACTGGATTGGATCTCCGTAAGAGTCCGCATTAAACACGTCGCCGTACTGCTGGGACCGTTTGTGTAGTAAAGAAAATATGTGTAAACATATATAGACGGATCCCGGCCATGGACCAGAACGGTCGTGAGACCAGTCTTCATCATCTCGTGGTGCAAATCCTTCGAGTAGTTAGCCTGTCCTATATGTGGTATGATAGTTTTCTTTTGATCCATGCCGTCAATAATGATGCACAGACATTCGGACTGCCGCAAGATGAAATCCATTTTGCAGCGGCTATAGTCTAGCCTCTGGTTGACTTGCAACTCTTGATGTTTCCGCATCCTTTGGATTTCTTATGGTCCCTCTCGTACTTCGACTTGGCAATGCACTGCTTGTAGAATATACATTTTGTGCACTTCGTGAATGTGTTGGACAAAGCTAGACTCGCGTGCCAGAAGTGCTTACTCCACATAGCGCAGAAAGTTGACTCCGAGACAACTTCCAAGTGGCACATCAAAAGATCAGAGCGCAACGATTCGTAAATTGCTCGTTTTGTGAATGCCGCATGAATCCTACGACGAGGACGACAAACTCCATTTTTCCAAACCATGTCATTCGGCATACTATCGGTATGGTCGTCGATGAATTGTTTCAACAGTGCAAGCATCGTGACGACTTTTTCAGATGGTTTAGACAAGCCCGAGTGCCCATGCTCCCTAACGACAACACCGTTATCGTACATCCTTTTGTAGACATAGAATGTGTTACGAGAAATGTCGAGAATGTTACAGTACGCATGCACGCACATCTTCCGTTTGCAAGCTACAGGCCTGACCCGCTCAGCACCACCTTCCATAACCGTGAAGTCATGTATGGTGTGGAACCACCACTTCGTCCTTTCCGCGAAACTTTTCGAGTAKAATGCCTCCYGCACCAGCCTGACATCTTCRGCWGTYAGTTCAGCGCAACACATCCGCCTACAACAGAGCATCCCTCGCACTGCCTGAAGTGACTGCATCCTGAGTTTGCCCATAGCTCGCCGCTGCTGTGTCTTTTTGGTCGGTTCTCTGTTTGCTATAGAATAGGGTCTTCTTTCACCGGGCATAGGCGCCGGCAAAATGTACCGTATGTGGCGGTCCTCTTCGGAGAGGCAGCGCGAGCTCTGACTGTCTCGTGAATAGCAGTATTCAGTGATTTCATCCATGGACGGTCCTTGACTCTCCTAGCACTGCGGAGGGGTAGACGAGGAAACCCTATCACCCCCATCGGCAACTCCCAAGAAAGAACCAGCAGTAGTGCAGTTGTTCGCACTATACACGTACTCCGTCCCACTATAACTACAGTCACCGAGATTCCCCTCGGGTATGGAGCTCGACATCCCAGCGTCGGTTATTTCAGAACATGCTGAAGAGACTCTAGATGTACAATCGACACTAAGAAACTGGTCCCCACTTCTAGAGTTTTTGTGGTCTTCGAGCACGTCACGACAGATGTACGAATGCGCGGTGGAGGTGGACAACTGTGTTCTCTTCCGTCGATGCCGAGTGTTTGAGTCACGTGACCGTTTTCCAGAGGAAGCACATGGCTCGAGCCGGGAAGAAGTACTATCGGCACTGCTCGGAACTCCAATGCCCATAACCAATCCCTTCCCAGCCAATTCCTGTCGAAAACGTAACGGAAGGCAAGCTGGCGTGGGAGGGAAGTCTTGATCGACCGTCGTCGTATCACACCAGTGAAGCATTCCACTTTTCCCTGTGAGCAGAGCAACAGACGTTGACCCAAATCGCAGCCGAGACAGTAGTTGGACTTTTGCAATGATAAAGCGACAGAGATGCGCCCGCCAGTTGCGGAGCACTAGAGAGGGCAGCGCAACGAAACAAAAAGACAATGCATAGCCATCCTTGAACCGGGCGACAAGCCTTCACCCTCACCGATTTCACATGTATGCTGTAGAAATGGCGGGCCCGCAAGTATGTAAGATACTTTAGAGTCGGATGAATCCAACGCAACGACGCAGGCAAATATCGGACTTGACATTAGACGTGCACAGCCAGCCTTCAACCGGACTACAAGCCTTGCCCGTCACCGATCAGACATGCTGTAGAAATTGCGGGTGTGCAAATATGTAACTGGTTTTAGACTCGGATGAATCGGATACAATGATGCAGGTAAATATTGGCAAGTCCGCATGGTCACAGGTTCTTATGTCGGATGCATCCGAGACACTTAAATCCCGTGAGATTTAGACCATTGCAGCATACACCACCAGTGAGTCATGTATGCAATGCCGAGCACCATCAGCATGCATACGGACGACGGAAGTGATCACGAGTCTTCCGCGTCGTAAGAAATTGACAACCTTCTCGCAGTGCCAAACAGTCAGCGGTCTGTGTTGTGGGGTGGCAAAAACACTCTTAGGGAACCTTGCGGTCTTGTTCGGAAATTGTTGGCGTAGCACCAGATGCTCACCAAACAGTTTCGAATGTCGATGTAATGGACAGATCATATGATGCCTTACGATCAAGCAGTGGTTGATAGCTGGCCCCCTTTCCCGGTATGGATCTTTGAGAGCAGAGTTCCGCACTCCACCGTGAGATCCATATCGGAGAAGGGGACCTGCTACCCTGCCGCTGTTAACTTTAGTCATCATAAGGGAATCTATAACGCGGGAACCCGAAAATGAGCAATTGCGGAGGAATATCACGGCCGCATGACGAACTTTTTGGCGTAGCACCAGATGCTCACCGACCAGTTCCGAATGTCRGCTGTATCAACACATCATATGATGTTTTACAARCAAGCAGTGGTTGATAGTTGGCCCCCTTTCCCGGTCTGGATCTTTGAGAGCAGAGTTYCGCACTCCACCGTGAGATCCATATCGGAGAAGGGGACCTGCTACCCTGCCGCTGTTAACTGTAGTCATCATAAGCGAGTCTATGACGCGAGAACCCGAAAATGAGCAACTGCGGGGGAATATAGCGGCCGCATGACGAACTTTTTGGCGTAGCACCAGATGCTCACCGTCCAGTTGTGAATGTCGGTTGTGTCGACATTTCATATGATGTTTTACAAGCAAGCAATGGTTGATAGCTGGCCCCCTTTCCTGGTCTGGATCTTTGAGAGCAGAGTTTTGCACTCCACTGTGAGATCCATATCGGAGAATGGGACCTGCTACCCTGCCGCTGTTTATTGTAGTCATCATAAGGGAGTCTATGACGCGAGAACCCCAAATTGAACAATCGCGGGGGAATATTGCAGCCCCATGACGAACTTTTTGGCGTAGCACCAGATGCTCACCGACCAGTTCTGAATGTCGGTTGTATCGACACATCATATGATGTTTTACAAACAAGCAGTAATCGATTGCTGACCCCCCTCTGTGGTGTGGATCTTTGAGAGCAAATTTGACCCAATCCACCGTTAGACCCACATCGGAGAGGCGGACCTGCCATCATGCCGCTGTTCACGGTAATCATCATGTGGGAGTCGACAACGCGATGACCCGACGATGTTCGAATCGGGAAGTTTTTTTGTCTTCTGTGCAGGTGTTGAACATTCGGTGACGAGAAGGAACAAGTTCGAGCGGCCCGAAACTTCGGATGGATCCGAGACACAAGATGACATGCCGGACAAGATCAATTGCAGCGTCGGCCAGCATCGCTCAGTCACTTTCAGCCTGGCAGTGGCTGTTGCACAGAGGGCAACGAACATGGCACCTTATTTCATGGCATCCAATCCAAAAACCATCGTCGCCGTCGCTGGGGGTGATCACGAGCCTTCGCCGTCGCGAGAAAAAGACCCGACGATTTTGCAATCGGGACGAGCTATGCATTCTGCGCGGCTGCTTATCATCGGCCCATATGCAGCGTATTGACGCAAAGAGGAGTTTCTTTCCGCGGGTGTCAAGGGAAGAAGATGACTTTTGCGGGGATGAGAATGAAAACGGTTGTGCAGCCGGCGATTTCGGATGGATTCGAGACACAAGATGCTCTGGTGGACATGCATGATTGCAGCGTCGGCCGTTGCCGCTCATGTCACTTTCTACCATGCAGCGGCTATTGCACAGAGGGCGACGGACAGGGGCACCACATTTCATGGCAGTACCAGATGATCTAGAGGGCGGCGGACTGTTTGGAAGCGTCGTTTGCCTCGAAGGCGTGCAAGAATATAAACTCGATGGTCTGTAGTTCTTGAGTTGCACATACAGAATCCGACGGGTTGTTGTTTGGCCAAGGATCGTCCTTGGGGAAGTCTTCATGCATCGCCTTCAACGTTGGGTGCACCCGCGTGTATCTGATTGATGATTGGGATGAATCCGAAACACTTATAGAACGTCGCCTTCGCAAGTCAGCAGTGCTAGTTCAAATGCAACAACGCCGATGTCAACTTTAGTCGTCATGAGGGAGTCTCCTTTTCCCTTAAACACAAGGTCTGACCACACGTCCGTATCTTGTGACATACGGGGTTTCCCGCGGACGAGGTCGTGAATGAAAGCCATACATAGCATTTATAGATGATCCATAAACATGGATCTGCGGCTCGTCGACTGTTGCCTTCTCCGAAAACACTGACATGTATTTCATCCTGACAAACCCTACTCGTCGTGCTAAGGAATTCCCTATACAGTCACGTATTTCAGACACCTTCTTTTCCACATCATCCCACAATGACAGAAAAACTCTCACCTGACCTGCTCTCACCAAGTCTGACCGCCCATCTACATCTGGGCGAGACATGACCGCCTTGAACCTRGATCCCTGAAGCACCATCTCGTTGCGTRACACAAGCACAACTGYATCYACAAGTTTCCCGCTTTTGCTTGAAGAAGCCACACATACCACTCTGGCGAAAGGACATCCGTCAACCGCACACAACAGTACGACAGAGCTTGTGGAGAAGTCCCTKCGCAACKGGGTGGGTAGTGTTCCAAGAATGAAYAATGACGAGSGCAGTCCACYAAYTCTTGCTTCTGYRAACTTCCCCAAGTTCGTGGCGAAGATGTGATACACTCGCAGTGKAGGCGACGTCTGAAGCTGGTACGGAAGCGGACCRGTTTAYYCTTATCGTCCAGGGTCTTTCGATGGARGAYACSAGCAGGCAGTGCAATGAGGCTCCYGAACTCCAACATGTTGGCAAACATGTAATGGCTTGCCCATGGGCAGGAACRCTCCATCGTCTTCCAKTCATTTTCGTTCCATTCGTCGAGATGCCGGTTCATGTAAGGGACGATGKTCGTCCATGGGTCGTCCTCGAAGTCGTCCTCGGGTGCATCGTCGATCCACGTTKGACCGTCATGATGCYKCAAYGATCTCGCACAAGGTGGAAAGGGTTTCRCTAAGCGCATGTGCTTCTCGGGTGTCATGTCGATGMTTGTCGAAGGACTCGACRACATTAAACTCCMTACACAACMCRAACACATGRATARACATACGGAAGAGGAGACCGTCGTAAACAATGTCGGTGAACGATAATTTCCCCTACGAGGCCCACACCCAGCTGTAACGACKTACACKTTTTTGTCGGYGAAGCCCTTACAGAAGRCYGTCAATCGGAAATCGTCMAAAAAAAARATCTTTCCCCGTCKCATTGCAAAGCCCTTGCAGAAGGTCACCAATCAGAAGTTCACCAAGCCAATGGAGTGTTTTCTRTAAGTCACGCAGGGACCCGTTCCAGAGCAGAGGCGGAATTTCCTAAAATTATCAAAACCCACGCCGTAAAGCACATTGAGACGGACAGAACAGTCGGAGGACCCTCGTCAAACGGAACAGCACACCGACGCCAGACAACCACATTACACCGCGTCATCTACAGAAGACGTTTTCACACAGTCGACATGATAAGTACTTTTCGCAGAGCCATGAAAGCACACACTCTACCTACCACGGTCATTCTGAACACGAGCTGAACAGAAGTGCAAGACAGAAGCTCATTCAAGCCTACCGCACCGCCCCGGATCGGAGGTTCGGATCAATCCGAGCCACCCGCCAACAGAAGTCCTAGACAGAAGCTCATCCAAGCCTACCAATCCGTGGTTCGGATCAATCCGAGCAACCGCCCCGGAAAGATAGACATTAAATCGGTTGTCGTGCAACCATCCGTGGCTCGAATTAATGCACATGAGTGCCCACCATCGGTTACTGTATGTTGCATTCAGGATGCGTGGCGTGTGCCGCCGTTTTCCTTTCCCGATGAGACATTCCGTCACTGGGCGTGACACTCACCTCGGGACTCCCGATGCGATGACGGATGTGGTTCGGATTGATCCGAGCTATATCACACGTTTAGGAGTGACGCGAAACTTATAAGTCCTGTGTGAGTATTGCACAACCCAATGCGGAATAAATAAACACTGACAAAAGCCACGACTGCCGTCCGTCGATCGTCTGTGGTTGTGGTTCGGATTCATCCGAGCTACAAACGAAGGCAAAAGCAGATTAAAAGGGTTGTCGTGCGACCATCCGTGGCTCAGATTAATGCACATGAGTGTCCACCTTCGGTTATTGTATGTTCCATTCAGGATGCGTGGCGTGTGCCGCCGTTTTCCTTTCCTGATGAGACCTTCCGTCACTGGGCGTGATATTCACCTCGTGACTCCCGATGCAATGAGGGATGTGGTTCGGATTGATCCAAGCTATATCACACGTTTAGGAGTGATGTGGAACTTACAAGTCCTGTGCGAGTATTGCATAACCCAATACGGAATAAATAAACACTTACAAAAGCCACGACTGTCGTCCGTCAGTCGTATGTGGTTGTGGTTCGGATTCATTGGAGCTACAAACGAAGGCGAAAGCAGATTAAATGGGTTGTCGTGCGACCATCCGTGGTTCGGATGAATGCACATGAGTGCCCACCATCGGTTATTGTATGTTGCATTCAGGATGCGTGGCGTGTGCCGCCGTTTTCCTTTCCTGATGAGACCTTCCGTCACTAGGGGTGATACTCACCTCGAGACTCCCGATGCGATGAGGGATGTGGTTCAGATTGATCCAAGCTATATCACACGTTTAGGAGTGACGTGGAACTTATAAGTCCTGTGTGAGTATTGGACAACCCAATGCGGAACAAATAAACACTGACAAAAGCCACGACTGTCGTCCGTCAGTCGTCTGTGGTTGTGGTTCGGATTCATCCGAGCTACAAACGAAGGCAAAAGGAGATTGGGAGCTATCGGAGTCATGATTTCTTGAGATGTTTACTTCGAAAGCGATCCCCTGTGCCGTCGTTGTCCCTTCCACTGAGACATCGGAGGGATGCGGTTCCCGTTGAGACTTCCCACGAGCCGAGGGTTGTGGTTCGGATTCATCCAAACTACATCACACGTTCCGTAGTGAGGCGGAACAAAAACGTCCAGCCTGAGAATTGCATAACCCCTCGTGGGAGACAAAGAACACCGACAAAAGTCATGAGTGGCGGGTTGTCATGGACAAGGGGTCGCCTCAAGACTCTCGATGGGGGGACGTTGTGTGAAAACAATGGGTCGGATGTAAGGAGGGCATAGTCATCCAACCACTGGCATCGCAAATGACATCTACAATTACCTTCATCCCGAGATCGGATGAATCCGAACTCCATCCGGAACAAGTGGCACGAACAGCACTCTCTCACTCTCGCTGCAATCCCGAGAATGCCTTTCTAAGCTGCTATGGAAAACAAGGTTGCGATTAATTGGACTCGAAATGTGATCGGCGTGGATCGAGAGCTGATCATTCCCCGAGGTCATTGTGCGCTCATTCAACTCAGATTTCGAGACTGCAATCGTCGCGAGGATTGTCCACGTCAGAGTTCGCCCAAAATGAATCGTGGCGAGTGGACGGGCTGCCGCATGGGCGGCGGTGCTGTGAAGTTTTCCTGTGGGCGCGATGGCACTTCTGAGCGCTAGTTCCATATTCAAAATGTTGTCGATGAGTGTCCGGCGTCTCGCGCCCGGTTGCGTGGCGGTTCCTCATTGCTAGCTGCGTGTGCGAGAACAGGTGATGAGACAGGGAACGTTCAAGACAACAACAAAATAATCCTGATGTCGTCCGCAACTGCGATAGACATGTTCAATCACCGAGTCGATCGGAAACGAGCTCAAAGTTGGCCCTTGGCGGTGGGATGTAGCGTGATCGGCGGTAATCTGGGATGTTTCGGATTCGCCATGGGTATCCGTTCTGCGCAACGAATCGTCGCTGACCGTTGTAGATGGGTGGCTTCGCCACTGCTGGCTGTGAGTGCGACACGGGCGATTCCTGTTGGAGGTGCGCGTTTGTCGTGAGGCTTCCAGGTATCAGCGCTGCGATAACAGATCGTCCGATAGACGTCAACACCGGAGATGGATGGACGGGATCTTAAAGTCGATCGACACGCGTTTTTTAGTTGACGTCTCCGGTGTTGACGGCTATTGGGTGATGTGTTATCGCAGCGTTGATGACGCCAGGGAGCAACGGCGATGAAACTTCGTCCACGCATCAGATGCGGTCGTCGGAGGCATCCGACGATCTTGACTGCGAAAGCCGCAGGCCATTTCGAATTCCAGACGTCATGCACAAGATGGTGACGTCAGCGTGTGTCAGTGGAAGGGAACTTTCGTGGTTGTGAGCTGCGGACATCGTGGACTCAAGATCGCGCGCATGTCGACTCGTGCGTGATAGACGGAGCTGGCGGTGATGTAGAAGAATACTCGGACGACCGACTGCATTGCGATATCCTAAGTAGACTGGGGGAAGACGACCCGCGAGCCAGGGTCCAAGAAAGTGTGCCAACAAGCGATGTGGAGGACGTCAAGACTCGAGGGCGATGCGACTTTCTCCACGCGTCAGATGCGGTCGACGGAGGGCGCCAAGACTAGAGGGCGATGTTGAGGACGCCAACAAGCGATGGTGAGGATGCCTAAAAGCGATGGTGAGGACGCCGACAACCGATGGTGAGGATGCCAACAAGTGATTTTGAGGACACAAACAAGCGATGTTGAGGACGCCAAGACTCGAGGCCAATGACTGTGAAAGCCGCAAGCCATTGCCCGTCACTGACGTCATGTGCAAGATGATGACGTCAGCGTGTGTCACTGCATGGGGTCTTCCGTCGTTGTGATTGGTGGGCGTCGTGCGCTCAAGATCGTGCGCGCGTGATTGGCGGAGCAGGTGGTGGCAGAGAACAAGAATTGCACGGTCGAAGGAGGGGAAGGGCAATGGGAAGAGGTGGGGGCTTGAAATGGTGAAGGGGTCGAGCAGGGGGCGTGGGCTTCTTACTGACCTGCGAGTCGACAAACGCCTCCTGCCAACACAAGAAAGCACAGCGCGAACGGGACGACGCGCAAGGTCTACAGTCGCGTGATGTTTTTGTTAGCGCCCCTGGCTATCGACGATTGCTGGAAGAACGAGGGCCTGGATGCGCAAGGGGCCTGCGATATGATGCAGGTGACTTCGAGCGATGGCGGACGCGTCGCAAAGGCAGCACACGGAAGAAATGACACCAACGAACGGGTGTGACAGCCAACCCCATTGGTGCCCGACAGGAGAACGGAGAGTGCAGTGAGCGGGGCTTGAGGGGCCCTTCAACTGCCCGCTGCAAGTACTGCCGCGTGGGGGGCTGTGACATCAGGCGGTACCTTTTTTGAGGGACCCTCCTCACGAAATCGCACGGTCCGAAACCGTCGCGGGAGGGCGGGCCGTGATTACGAGAGGACTCGCCTTTTTTCACCGTGATATCGACGGGCCCAACGCATCATCTGGCGCAAATTTTCCCGCCCACTTTTGATTATCGTGGCCCGCTCGGATTTGACCACGATATCGACGGTTCAAACACGTCATCTGGCGTGACTTTTCCCGCCCACTTTCGTTTCTTGGGCCCCGCGCGGATGTATCTGTCATTCGAATGACGGTGGCACCATTCCGCGAATTTGCAGGTGGGCAGAGCAATCGTCCGAAGCAGCAGGTAATCGCAGGTGTCGCCAACCCTCACGGCCGAAAATGCTCGTCGCGCGCCCGGACCACCCGCCCTTGCCAGCGACACAGCCATCTCGTCGCCGAGGGACACAGCCATCTCGTCGGCGTCGTCGACATCTCCCCCGCCGTTTGGCTCGCTCCTCTCTCTCTCCCTCGTCGCCATATCCCTCGGCTCGCCATCTCCTTCGCGTCGCAATCTCCCACGTCTCCATTCGCGGTTTTGCCCTCTCATGCGTCGACACCTCCCTTTTCGCGCGTCGCGACACGCGTCGTCGTATTGCGGTTTGAGATCATCAACCAAGTCGCCGGGGCCATTGTTTCCAACAACAGTTGTAAATCGAGGAAAGAAAAGGTGCGTTCTCTATCTCATTCTATCTCCCTTTCTCATCTTTCTTTGTCTCACTCCTTGTCTCTCTCTCTCTATTTGGCTCTACCTCTCTTTCTCTCTCTCTCTCTCTCTCTCTCTCTCTCTCTCTCTCTGTAGCGCTCTCTCTCTCTTTCTCTCTATCTCTCTGTCTCTATATAGCTCTCTCTCTCTCTCTCTTTCTCTTTCTCTCTCTCTCTCTCTCTGTGTCCCTCTATCTGTGTCTCTATATAGCTCTCTCTCTCTATATATGGCTCTCTCTCTCTCTCTCTTTCTCTCTCTCTCTCTCTCTCTCTCTCTCTCTCTCTCTCTCTCTCTCTCT
>BFEA01000266.1:1510403-1521543 GCA_003427395.1 Chara braunii | reverse complement strand
CCGCACCCATCAGCGTGGCCACGCATGTTCAGGACATGACATGCGGACGTGTGAGTGTGCCATCTGATCGGGGCGAGATGAAGGAGTTTCGGGAGTAACAATGCATGCGTTTCATTGGCGATCACTCGCACTGACCAGATGGCACACTCAGACGTCCATGTGTCACGTCCTGGACAAGCGTGGCCACGCTGATGGATGCGGGGCTCTATCTGATCGTCGCCATGCATGTTCAGGAGCTGTCACGTGGACATGTGAGTGTGCCATCTGATCGGGGCGAGTGGTCACCAACGAAACGGGACCCGCGAATGTAGCCCGAGAATATTGCGACACGCCCTTCGAGATTGTGTCGTCACTTCAGATGTTTTCTTGAAGTGTTACTCACTTGTCGTCAATATGTTGTCTCTCTCACGAACTGCGATATGAGGATTTCACTCGTATGTTGTCGAACACGAGAACATGGTTTCTCACGAATCGTGTCTCTTCTGGATTGCACATGGAGTTTCTTCACGCCGAATTAATTTTTATTGCGGTCGGTTTGTTTATTCGTTTCCCGCGTAAGTCGCATCGTGCAGCTCGCTCGGCGTTCGGTTCTGTATCCGTAAATTGTCCTCCACATTCGTCAAATTTTTCACATTTTTCGCCAATCTTCCTCTCGCCGACACAAACAATTTTTTCTTATATTTCTTTTGTGTCGTTTTATTAACGGGTCACATTGCGAATTCCGAAATGGACAACACCATCCACAAGATCTGCACATGGAGAGACAGAGAGCTAAAGACAGGCTCTCTCGCTGCTCATCCTCTCCTTGTTGACGTCTCCATCGATCTTAGTCTCCCTTCCGTGTCTATGCGGGTTTTCTGCCTTTCTCCAATCTTTGTCTATCGCAGACAGTCGCTCAACCGATATCAGGTTGGTCCCCCCCTGAGTGCAATCACAGATCAGTAATCCGAAGACTGCTACGACACATTCGAAGACACAGGAGGCAAACGCGAATTCAAATCTTTAAACCCTATCAAACCTCGCGTCAGCCAAACGCCGCGAGGAACCCTTCCGCTGACTTGGACACAGGACAGGACACGGAGTGATCAGATGCTCATAGGGTATTGTCGACGGCGACATGTTTGACCACCCAGGAGGACGACAGCCCACCCTGTCCATACCATCTCGTGGTGGCGCAACAACTGACGTATCCGAGCCACCCTTGTTAATTTCGGTTGCATCCGAGCCACAACCCACTAAAACTCACGGGGCGACCACAAACCGAGGGACCTCGGCGAAGTTTGGATTAATCCGAACCTTAGTGACGACAAATTTGGATTTGTCACATGCTGAGACGGTATTTACGACGCCACACGTTCCAATAAACGTGAACGACGAAATCACATGCTGTCAAAAGACCGTTCCGTCTCGGATTAATCCGAACCACACCTCCGACAGGATAGGGTCCACCCTCTGCTCACAGGTCATTGAGGAGAACACACCATGCCGATGTCCTCCTCCTGTGGTCGGCCTAATTCGGATGCATCTGAGTCACAACGTCGGTCTTTCGACTCTGCCTAGTTCGGATGTGTCCGAACTACCACGCTGTTTTCGTCTTCGACCATTTGCTCTACGAAGGGCAGTCTGATGACGAGTGTCAACGATGCCTCGGATTCACACAACTAAAACGAGTCGAGATGGTTACGCTCGGTGGAAGAAAAACGAGCTCGAAACTGTTGTTTGGATTGGGCGAGCAACAACCAACTAAAACTCACGACGACAACGATATCCCCCGTGATAACGCATTGATTACAATAACACACTACGGCAATCGCGGGGAGGTCCGGTGTGTGGTGGGGCGACAACAAAGCGAAGCGCCTTGGCGAAGTCGGATTAATCCGAACCACACCGGTGGCATTTTCGGATTTACCACATGCGCTGAGGGTATTGACGACGTCGCACGGTCTGATAAACTTGTACGTCGAAAGCAAACGGTGTCGGCACAGCCTGTCGTGGTCGCACATATCGGGACAGCCTCTGTCAAAATCGGATAAATCCGAGCCACAAACGTCTTAAACACTCAAGGACGAAGACACACCGTGCGAAATTCGGTTGGACCCGACGATAGCTGGGGAATAACGGAAGCTTGGATGGCTGGATGGGCGTCAACAGACCGTGGGGTACATCCGCCGGTCCCCGTCTCGGATTAATCCGAGCCACATTTGCGAAGTTCAGGTTGAACCAAATCGAACCTCCGGCAGGATAGGTTTAACCCAGTGCTCACAGGTCAGTGACGAAAACACGTGTTGTAGATGACCTCTTGTGGACGACCGTCTCTGGATCACGCTGTTCGAATTCGGATGCATCCGAGTCACAACCTTTACCGACTTAGAAGGACAAGAAAACTCGAGTTCGGTTTCGTACAGGCCAAAAGGGGGTGGTCCACACCGCTTTGGAGCTCGGATTCATCCGAGCTACAACGGCGGACTTTACAATCCACTTGTCGACTTCGGATGACAACATATTCGTCTTCGTCTGCCGTATCAGCGTTCTAGGGCCTTCTTGCGAGGTGTTGYTTTTCCCGGTGCAGGTGCCTATGCGACATCGGGTTTTTGACTGCGCCTGCTTCGGATGTATCCGATCTATCTCGCGGTCTTCGTTTTCGACCATTCATTCTCTTAAGGGCAGTGTGACGAGGATGCCTCACGATGCCTCGGATTCATCCGAAATGTGCAGGCTTGTGGACCACTGTCGTCTAACTATGACTGAACTTCGTTCTTTTGGAGTCCGGGTGGCCGATAACAGAATACGTGTTGTGGGTCGTGGTTGCTGTTGGGACGTGCTGACTAATCTGAGTGAATGTGGGTTTATTTCCTCCGTGTGTTTCAGGGAATGGCTTCACACGGACGAGGCCGCTCCGCTGGTGGTTCCGCCCCGCATGGAGAGGAGCGTCGAGGGACGACGTCGTCGCCGGCAAGGGAAACGAGTCGGGGAGTTGGAGGTGCGGAGGAAGAACGACGTGCTCAAAACTTGTGGTGCGACTACAACAAACGTGTCAGGTATTTTGACTGGGCGAGCCAGGACGGCCCCGACCCTTTGCAACCACCGTACGGGCCGCTCTTGTTCGTCGCCGTTCGCGCCCACAGAACGCGTCTCGCAGGGTCCATCGTCCAGTGGGTCGAGGATGGCGAATACAATTTCAAGTTTACGTTGAAGAAGCATTACAGAGGTGATGGTTCTGTCGATGGCATCGCAAAGGGATGCAAGGTTGCCGGGAGGATGTTCGGCGGGTACGACCGTCGTGCGATGTCTTTCCCTCACTTTGTCCTGCTAGCGCCGGGGCACGACGAGGCCGTTCATGTCACAGACTTCCTCGAGGTCTGGGCGGAATCTGGTACCTCTATCAGTGCCGTGGACGTCGGACCTGGAACATCGATCACTGGTCCTGTTGGGTTCGCGGGAAGAGAGTGCTCTGAAGGGGGGATGGGAGGTCTGGGTTGCGTGCCAGCTACGCCTCCTCATCAAGACGTGGGCATGTCAGACGACTCGGAGGACGACCATCCGCGTGCTCCTTTGAAACCGGGCCTTTATGTATCTCGCCGCCACGGTTTGCTTGGGGAGTCGACGCCACATGGAGGCAGCGATGGCGAACGGTTGCGACAGGGCTCAGAATCGACGACTCCTCGTGGTCTGGTCGAAAGGATCGGTTCGTTYGTTCGTGGCATGCAGGTGGCCGAGGTTTCGCCTGGAGATCGAGCGGGTGGTCCGCAGGTTCGAAAGTGCATGGGTCAGATGAGACGACTCGCCGGGCCCGACCAGCGCCGGCACAACTGCAGACGGAGTTGAGCCAGGAACGAGAAGCAAGTGGGAACGTCGCCGGTGAGGAGGAGGTGTCCGAGCAGGGGCTGTTCCGTGAGAGATCGGCTGAAAAGACTCAGCCAGGAGGCAAGCGCAACTTGCAWGATGAGGAAGACCGAGAGGGAGTAGGTGCTCTGAAAAGGCAGAGAAAGGCAGGAGGGAGTGATCGGACGCCAACAACACGAGAGGGCGGTTCAGTTGAGAAGAGGAAAAGGGTTGGAGGTGGGGATGAAACGCCAAAAGACTCGTCGACACGGCGAARAACCGGTGAGTCTTCCRGGAAACKGTCGAAATCATCGAGGGGGAAGAAAGCAGACGAGGGCGACAGCGGGGAGGGGGTTGACGAYGTGGAGATTAACCTCAACGCCTTTAACCTCGACAATGCGCTCTTCCTCGAGATGCAGACAGGGGTGCAGAAGGACGTCGTGTTGCACATCCATCCCGAAAGAATATTAGCTATTCCAGACTGGGAAGACGCGTACAACCACCGATCCTTGGACGAGTTCCTCGTTGATACTATCGCGTCGGCTATGATCGACTGCTACGAACGCAAAGACATGAGATACACGAAGCCCATTTTCGTTCTCGCTCAGATCGTCGCACCTCCAKAGAACGGCGAGYCTGCTRTGCGCRTGCTGCTTGCTGACTTCGACARCTCACACCCGGAGAAATACTGGTATTATCCTGTGTGTGGACARCATAACGCGAGGGGRGCGATGATGGTGAAAGACCATCCCGTGTTTGATTACTACAACTTCTGTAAATGGCCGTTCAGACCGATCTACTTCCCTGACGACGAGTTCGACGGCTAAGCCCATGTCAGCTGCGAAGACAACATGAAAGACAAGAAGAATCCACCGCGCTTGMAGGTTTTGTCTATGCGGGACATTCGSAATATCTGGAAAATTAAGGGCAAACCGCGTGTGGTGCTCGGCAATGCCTCGAAGAAACAGGACGAGGTGCGAAAGTGGGTGCGGTTCATKGCGTTGGCAATGAAGAAGACGYCGTACACGCCTATCTGGAACCTGTCAACGGAAGCAAARAAAAGAAAGGAATGRGCTGAGAARCTTCGATACTACCTCCCGCTGGCCATGGCAGATGACTCCGTCTTCGCTTTCGGGTTRAAGTTCTATGAGGAGTGGTCGAAAGGRAAACTCCTTGCTTCCGACGGCCGRCGTTGGACTGAAAAGCCGCCCACCCATGAGGAGGTTGCCAAGCCARGACTCTCCACTGTGACTKACARCCAGGGGCTGAAGAAACACGTSTGGTACGTGAAGGTGGACGACCCGTCGTTGAAAAAGGGCAGGGGGAAGCCAAAGAAAGGCGCGGAGGAGAAAACTTTGTACGTCCAAGTTCCGGAGCCGGATGTCCACTGCTGGAAGGAATTGGTGGACTTGAMAGAYCGCGAAAAGAAAAGGKTGTTGAACGGCGTCTTGAACCTTAACGTCGTGTGGGTTCAAACGAGTAGCAAGAAGTTGGCCGAGCAGGGGAAGTTCAGTGTCAAGGAGATGGTCGACATAATAAAAATGGACCGGATTATGCTGAGGCTGTGGCACTAMGTGGAGTTCSAGTACGAGGAAATGRATAAGCGGGAGTGGAATGCCAACTCCACGTTCTTCAGGTCCAAGAARCAACTGTTCGAAGAGTTCAAGGACAGAGGTCTCGACGACAAGCTTTGGAACGAGAGCAAGAAATTTTTCACGGATACCACATACGTCAACAAGTGCCCTCAGTTTCTCGGGTGTCAACACGACAACAACATCAAGAGAACGGCGRCCCTCGTCAACGACMAGCATTTCSCGRCRGAGTGGAAGCGTGTCGTCCTTTCGGTGATCACRGGAGATCGCGCCMAAGGCAAAAAARAMCCTYGGGGCGTTGATGAATGCATYAAYATTATGTGGAYGAGGACAAGCGCCTTGAMGACGCTGACCCAGTTTAACGTCGACCCATTGAGTGCCAGAGATCATAAGGAGGCRCTGGGAAAACTAGGGCATCAGCTACGCTCCCACACTTGCGTGCTCGACTTATGCGGTACTGTGGACCGTGCGCGATGGGACTCTGGGGCATTCGCATCTCTRAGTGAGTTGCAGGGCTTCGTTTGTCAGGACTACTGGACATTGGTGGTATTCGTCCCCTGCCTGTGGAACCTCTCCTTCATGACATGTTTGTCTGCGCTTGGGGCTACCCGATGCTACACGGGGAAGTGGATTCGGAAGACGGCATCGAAGAAGACGCATCAGTTCGGAAACAGCGTTTGGGAGGAGCCGAATGTGATGCACATCCTTTTCAAAGGCGAGGATCCTCGAAAACTGACTCACCCGGTGTACGAGGAAGCTGTTGCTGAAGACGACGACGACGCTCTACGGAGGAAATAGAAAGTGACACCCATGGATGTGGAAGAGAAGTCTTTCAAATCCTTGACTTTCGCGGACATCGGAAACCTGACCCAGAGGGGGGCTCTGCACAAGGACGGCGAGCAGAATCCGAATCAGTTGTGCAATCAACTTCTTTTCTTCTGTGGTGTGGCGGATGTCGTGCTGTTCTTGGGCAAACCACACGCGCAGGTGGTGTGGAGTCTGCTTCAGCAGGGAAGGCACATCTTGGCCGTGGATGGGGACACAACGCAGCTCGAATACACCGTGCAGTATGTCACCCATGAAGTGTCGTCCAAGGCTTACCCATGCGATTTCCACTATGTCATGGTCGAGCCTGTTTATGACCGGAACAAGGACATGTTCTTCAAGTTGACTCCGAAGAAAAGGCGCCAGGTCTACTCCTTCCTTTACGGCGAACAACCAAGGTTGAGATTTGACCCGCAGTACGTGGTGCGTAAGGAAGTCGCCATTGCGGTCCTCCACGGCTACCACGGAGCGAGTCGGGTCAGCGCTGTGAGCTTCATTAGGAGGCTAGAATATGTCTTTTTTAACGAGGGTGTTGTCGATCTGGCCGACTTCACTTTGGATAAGTACAAGCTAGCATTCGGTGAGGAGGACGACTTCAATATCGAGATTGAGCAGGAGGAGAGCGTTGAGGACGACCTCTTCGATTTGGACGGGCAATTGGCCAGCTTCAACGCCCAAGTTTCTAAGTCGCCATCAGTATGCAAACCGGGGACACCTCTCGCTACACCTACCTCGGGCAGTCCCACGCCCGTGTCCTCCTCAGCGCCTGTCAAGAGGGGTGGGTTGTCCCGTCTGAGGAGTTCCCCGGGGGAGCCTATTCGTCTCACGCCGCAGCCCAAACGTCTTCGACCCGGCCATCCAGTTCCTCCGGACCATCCACATCTCAAGGCTCCTACGACTCCCTTCCATATGGGCGACAAACACACCTTCTCCACAGCCGAAGATTGGGGCCATGATATCGTGTGGCACCCAGACCATTTTCGGCCAGTCCTTTTCGACGGCGAATGGGCAGTGGCTGTGAGGGACGTAAGTGGAGGGTGGATATATGACGATCGTTGGGACCTCGAGATATTCGAATCTTGCGCCTACGATGCGGTATTGGAGAGATTAAGTGAGGTCAATCGACGAACTAAGGACGACCCTGCTCTTCGCGAATACGGGGACACGCTGTTCGAGTTCTTGCAGTCAAATAAATGGCTGGAAGTGTCCTCCG
Organism: Chara braunii; assembly: GCA_003427395.1. NCBI lineage: Eukaryota > Viridiplantae > Streptophyta > Charophyceae > Charales > Characeae > Chara > Chara braunii. The sequence continues at coordinate 1,514,091 of BFEA01000266.1, read as the reverse complement.
CGTTCTACGCCCTTCCGTCAAGCCCGTCAATTAAGCAAGTGAGTTGGGAGTTGCTTGAGGTCACCCCACCGGCAGGAGTTGTGAAGCGCAAGTCTCGCGGAAAGGACGGCGACGGGGATGGTGAAGGCGGCGGGCAACGAGGTACCGGAGGTGGAAGTGAACMGCGTTCGACGAAACAGCGGTCTCCGGGGCACGCAGGCGGCGGAGAGGGGAAGAAGGGCAGCCAGGAGAAGAAAAATCCTCGCAGCGGAGAGAAGATGAAGCATCACAGAGGAGACGGGCAAGGGTCCGATGTCGACCGCGATGAGGACGGTGGGGTCCTGGCGGTAACAGGCAGCACCTCAATGGAGACGGGAAACGACTTGAGTGCTGGGTGTATTACGCGGCCTGGCGAGCAGGACCTTGTGATTAGCTCCACCAGCGAAACACAGTTTGTCGATGCGGTTGGCGGGGCGGGTGTCGCAAAGCATGGAACATGCTTAGCTCAGCTCCAAAAACGGTTGGCGGATTGTCTCGGATCAATCCGAACCTTAGAGATGACGTCGTTGTCCGGAACTCAGTGCCTTCGGGGAAGCGAGACGACAACATAACACGGGTCTGACAGCGCCAAGCTGGAACCCTGTTCCGTTTCGCCTCAAAAGGAAGTTCGGATTAATCTGAACCGCGAAGGTCGTGCCATCGAGGGAGCACAACTGTCTACAGAACTTGAACGGGTGGTCCGTGTTTTCGAAAACCCTGGCAACGAAATTCGGATTCATCTGAACCAGGAAGCCGTGTCTGCCATGACAGACGATCGGTGTGAAGATGCAGGAATGCTTTGCGTGGAAGCCCACAAGGAGCTGCAGGCGGACTGTCCGACTGAGGGTGAGTTGGCGACCAGTTACTCGGAGCCGAGTTAGCAGTCGTAAGCGACTCCCCGGTGAAAGCGGTCATGTCGGCGTCATTGGAAACTGCGGGGGCTCGGATGAATCCGAACCAGGGCCCTGTGAACATGTCCCTCCCTGATGCATCTTTGGAGACGACCGTGATTCGGATTCATCCGAGGCACACGCACGAAGGACTTCAACTGACGGGCGTTGAGGGTTGTCAACTACCGACGACCGGATTGATCCGACACTCAGCGACGTCGGGATGGAGCTACCAGTTCAGCCGGGATACGACGATCCCTTGTACTCCGCCCTTCACAACGAGGCGATGGGGGAGGACGTTCTGAAGAAGGCCTCTGACGCTGTTGGAGATAGATTTCTCTATTTGAGTGACGACGACAAAGAGACAACGTACGGGGACAAGAAGTTAAGGGGGGGATAGGTGTTGTTGGACATCCATGGGACATTGAGCCCAACACAATACGACACAGTGGCAATGGAGAAAACACAACCTGTCGATGTTGTGGACGTCGACGCTCTTTGTCCGGAGACGAATATACCGTCTACGGTCATCGACGCCGACATCTCGAGCCTGTCAAGTTTCCCTGTGGGTTTGGAGCACGTCGTTGCCGCGTCGACGCGCGCAGGGGTGCCAATCATGCTGGGACTGCCGTCGGTGGGCTCTGGTGAAGTGGTACCTAGGCCTAGTAAGCACTGACTTTCTCTGCTTTCTTCCCGCTCGTCAGCCCGTTCGTGAAGTGTTGTTTGCTTCATCGATTTCGGGGAGGTGTATAGGCGGCCGCCAACTGGATTGTGACGATGTGCTTCGTGAGGTGTTGTTTGCTTGGTTGCTCTTGCGAACTTATGTTGTTGATCTCCTGCTGAACTCTCTAGGTGGCTATCTCTTGTACACGTCGACGAACTCGTGGACAAACGCCCATGTCGTAGGAGCCGCCTGCCCTCGCCAGGTTGTCAGTCCTGGTTGCGGGAGGCACTGGTCGTCGCAATGTCACTGATGCGTTTCCTGGGGACACTAAGCCTCGAGGCCCTCCCACAAGGGTAGTCGTGCCCGTATTGGGCTCCCACGCAAGACTCGTTGCAGAGGCAACGGCTGTTGCCGAAAAAGACTACAAGGAATTCCTTCTCGAGGCTTGGAGGGATATAAAGGACAGTGCTCGTTTAGAATCAACTGTGTGTAGAAGGTCCAGAAGTAGGGGTGACATTATGGCATTGCGTGAACTTTTCGGACCACAGAGTAGCGGTTCCTCGGACCATGGCCGCTAGGACGGCATTTTCTCATAGTGCCCCGTCCTTTGTGCTTGCTGTGTGTTGCGGGCGTTTGTTAAACAGGGTTTCCTCGAGATGGAAGAGCGGTCCTTGAAGACGTTATCTGCTCCCGGTTGCCGCTCACTATCATCGTCGCGCGTTTGTCGTCGCACAGTTTACAGGTATCCGTCAAGGACATCGTCGCACTCGTGGATAGATCCGGGGAGCTCAACGATGAGGTTGTCAATTTCTACATGGCGATGCTACTGGACGACTGCGGCCGGACTGCCGCTACCATGAAGACATACACCTTTAACTCCTTCTTCGCCTCTTCACTGCTTCTGCGAGGTCCGGCAACTGTTCTCAGATGGGCTAAAGATGTCGACCTCCTGTCTCATGACCTCGTCTTGGTACCAGTGCACAAGGACGGCGAACACTGGAGCCTTTTAGCCATTGACTTCTCTAGACGTGTTTTGGAAATCTATGATTCTTTCTCGTGTTCGTCATCCAAAGATTCCTTCTACTCCGCATTTCTGGATAAGACTGTTAAATTTTTGAACACGGTGGCAGGTGCCGTCGGTGAAAGTCGCACTTTCGACCACTTCGCTCGCGAGGTCCGCGTGAAAGGTGTCCCTCGGCAGCACGACGGGGCTAGTTGTGGGGTGTTCATGTTGATGTTCGATTCCTGTTTGGCGAGAGGTTTATGTCCACCTTTTGGTTTCTCCCATAGACACATCTCCTCTATCAGAACTAGACTAGCTTTGGCGATTTGCGATGTTGGTAGGTAGGCGTCTATCTCTTTGTTGATCATGTAGTGTAGACGGGTTGACGTAGAAGAACATTTCGTTCTTCTCCGGACGAAATTTGTTCCTTTTCATTTTTTCCGTGAGGGACTGGTGGGTGTTCTCGGTTTGGTTCAGAGCAGAACTAGCTGTCACTACCAGGATATCTCCGGGTGAGTTTGTCATGTCCCCACCGTGTTTGTCGTCGACAATATTGTTCTTTCTCATTGGATTTCAATTATGGGGCACCTGTTTCGTGATTGAATATCTCGCTTTCGTCATTTTATGCCTTGTGTGGTGTGATGTTCTGCCCGCATACTCGGATGCATCCGGACTCGAACTAACTCTATGTTTTTTTGCCTCTCTCTCGAACCTCCCCCGTCGTCCACACTCATCTATGCATTTTCACTTTGAATGTTGTGAGGCGTCACAGAGAAAAAAATACAACACACGGGCCTCTTTATACATTTGATGGCCCGTCTGGCCCTCCGCACTGTGTGCTTTGTGATTCCGACATTGAATGTTGTCAATTCTTTGGCCCGGCAAAGCTCCCCTTCTGCACGAGCATTCATACATTCGGTTCCTATGCATTACCCAATACAATGAAAAATTTGAATGTGCCAAGAGGGAAAACCCAAAAGGCGACGCCAGTGGCTGCTCGAATTTGACGAGATTTGAATTAAGGTGGCACGGCTGAAAATACAATTGCATGATTAGACAAAATTGGATGTGGTGACGGAAGGATAAATCACAAGGCGAAGCCGATTGATACTA
>BFEA01000266.1:1498324-1510140 GCA_003427395.1 Chara braunii | reverse complement strand
CACACACACACACACACACACACACACACACACACACGCACCCACAACTGTTTCTAGTGCGCTCATTTACTGCTTGCTTCGGACTCCCTCTCCCCTCTCATCTCGGATGCATCCGAACTTGGCTTACTCTTGCCTAACGAAAACCTTGCAACTCTTGTACAGCTACACTTGTGGTTTTCGCGTGTTCCTCGAACATGCGTCTCCTGTGCCACGTCGACATGAAAAGAAAATTCAGTGCGATCATCCACACTCTCTCTGTCTCTCTCTGTGTCTCTGTCTATATCCCTGTCTCTGTCTCTGTCTCCCTCTCCATCACTCTGACACGCTCTTTCTATCTCTGTCAGCTATGTCTAGATCGTAGCGAAGTGACTCACAGCCGAGACACTCCGGATGGATCAGAAATGTGGTGGATGATGGTGCAATGTTTCTCTCTCTCTCTCTCTCTCTCTCTCTCTCTCTCTCTCTCTCTCTCTCTCTCTCTCTCTCTCTCTCTCAGTTTCGCAAAAAATACTTCTTGAACTGTGTCTCAAAAAACACAGGGGAAGCTTCAAACCGAAGGGTCTATACTAGTTCGACACTTCGGATACGTCTGTAACACGAAATGCTGTGGGTGACTATACGGTGCTTGTCTTTTCCATCTCTCATCCCTCTGGCATGCTAATATGCCATTTCTTGCGGGCTTCCTCTTTGTCAATCTCCTGTGATCTCGGATATATCCGAACTTCACTTATCTGGGAAAATCACATTGCCTTGCTGCTCTTCTGCAACGATCGTCTGAAATGCTTTTAAAAGCGAGGCTGATGATCTCCGCGTGTGCTCGACCCTGCGCCGTCCGTGCGGCGTCTCGAGAAAATTAAGTACAGTCTCTCTGAGACACTCTGTCTCTCGCTCTTTCTGTCTCTCTCTCTCTTTCTATATCTCTCGCTCTTCAAATGTACATAACCATTTCTTGTGGACTTCCTCAGTTTGTCTATCTCCTGTGATCTCGGATACATCCGAGCTTCGCTTATCTTGGAAATTCACATTACCTTGCTGCTCTCCTACAACGATCGTCTGAAATGCTTAAAAAAACGAGGCTGATGGTCTACGCGTGTGCTCGACCCTACGTCTCCTGAAAATTAAGTACAGTCTCTCTAAGACTCTCTGTCTCTCGCTCTTTCTGTCTCTCTCTCGCTCGCTCTTTCTGTCTCTCTCTCTCTCTTTCTATCTCTCTCGCTCTACACATGTACACGATCATCGGTGCAGAACTCCAATTCATTCTGGTCCTCACACTTCTAAATACAGGTCATCCTACTCCTCTAAGTCTGTGAAGAGCCACAACTCGTTTTACTCACAAACTCGAGTTTGTGTCATTATACTGTTCTGATTCGGATGAGTGGGATGCTCAACTCCAAGTGAAACTATGACACAGTGTAATATATTACTCTGGCAGTGTTCTGGTGTTCCACATCTGGACACAGGAGATATATGTACTGCGGCAACAGTACATATAACATAGTGGTAGCAGATATATGTTCTGACTCAGAGGCATATAACACAGTGTATGCTCTGCTGTGGTGTTCCACATCTGGACACATCCGAACCACGAGAGGAGCGCAGCAGATATATGTATTGACTGTGCTCCTCGTCTCAAAGCTGATTTGACTCCTTGTTCGGATGTATCCATATCTGGAATACTACACCAGACTATACATTGTGTCATAAATTCGTTCCAAAATAGTACACACAATAATGTACTGTTTTAACGAATAACATGTTTTAGGCTGTGTATACCAGACTTTCCATCCGACATTATGTAGCTTACGCTGCATTGCATGCACCCTGCATGGAGCTTGCTCCGCATCCTATATTTCTCAGCTTTCTTTATTGCAGAGTTCCACTGCTTTTGCGGATAGCGTGTTTATGGCTTTTGCGATCCATTACAGGTCTGAGGATCGTGCAGCGGGCCTCTTTCTGCCCTGGCCTACAGCCATGGCCTATTCGGTTATTTGCCAGTTTGGCCTGTGGGACCAGGCCGTGGCCTGACCCCACAGGCTGTGTACTGTTTCAGTCCAGTCCAGTCCTGCCCGGTACCACTGTCGGTACCAGGCCAGTCTAGTCCAGTACTCCCCAGTCCAGTCAGTCCGCTGGGCGTATACCCCAGCTGCAGTCTGTATTTCGTCATTCTTCACTTTTGCACATCTTGGAGTACGTGTGTGTTGAGTCCACGTCCGAGCTGCGCTGTCCCTTCCAGCTCCATCTACACCTCCTCCTCCGTCAACCCTTCTTCTCCATCCTCACGGACCGCCATCCCGGCGGGTCCGGCACATTCCCACTATTGTGGGTTGGGATGAGGGATGTGAGAGATCCATCACTCTCCCCCCGTTTTTTATTGCATTTTTTTTTTATTAAACTGAAATGGCTACAAAAGGTTCTTACGCTAGACATGATCCCTACTGTTGTGGGTTGGGATGAGGGATGGGAGAGATCCATCACTCTCCCCCCTTTTTTATTGCTTGTTTTATTGTTCTTTGTTTTTGAAATCGCAATGAAAAGTTCCTGCGCTGGACATGATCCCCACTGTTGTGGGTTGGGATAAGGGATGGAAGAGATCCATCGCTCTCCCCCTTTTTTTAATTGCTTTTTTTTAAAAAAATAAACTGAAATAGCTACGAAAGGTTGCTGCGCTAGACATGATACCCACTGTTGTGGGTTGGGATAAGGGATGAGAGAAATCCATCACTCTCCCCCCTTTTTTTATTGCTTTTTTTTTTTTGTTTTTTTTAAGTTCGCTTCGAAAGTTGCTGCGCTGGACATGATCCCCTCTGTTGTGGGTTGGGATGAGGGATGGGAGAGATCCATCACTCTCACCCCTTTTTTATTGCTTGTTTTATTGTTTCTTTATTTTTTCTTAATCGCAATGAAAAGTTGCTGCGCTGGACATGATCCCCACTGTTGTGGGTTGGGATGAGGGATGAGAGAGATCCATCGCTCTCCCCCCATTTTTTATTGCTTGTTTTATTGTTTTTTTTTTTGAAATCGCAATGAAAAGTAGCTGGGCTAGACATGATCCCTATTGCTGTGGGTTGCGATGACGGATGGGAGAGATCCGTCTCTCTCCCCCCTTTTTTTACTGCGTTTTTTTTTTATTAAACTGAAATGGCTACGAAAGGTTCCTGCGCTAGACATGATCCCCACTGTTGTGGGTATGGATGAGGGATGGGAGAAAAGTTGCTGCGCTTGACATGATCCCCGCTGTTGTGGGTTGGGATGAGGGATGAGAGAGATCCATCACTCTCCCCCCTTTTTTATTGCTTGTTTTATTGTTTTTTTTTTTTGAAATCGCGCGGCGCTGGACATGATACCCACTGTTGTGGGTTGGAATGAGGGATGGGATAGATCCATCACTCTCCCCCCTTTTTTATTGTTTTTTTTTTTTTTTAATGCCCGTTTTAAAAGTTGGTGCGCTGGAAATGATCCCCTCTGCCCTCCCCGGCCTCAACATTTTCCTTGATAATATCAGCCTTGGGCATTGGGCCCGTTGTAARAAAAAAAAAAAAAAAAAAAAAAAAAAAAGGAAATGATCCCCTCTGTTGTGGGTTGGGATGAGGGATAGGAGAGATCCATCACTCTCCCCCCTTTTTTATTGCTTGTTTTAGTAGGCTACCAGCTGGGCCGCCCCGCTAACCCTATTTTCCCGGGCGGCCCGGCCGTGCAAGGACAAGGGAAGGTCCCAGCCAAAAAAGGAAAAAAAACAAAAACGAAGTCAAAAAAATCCGAAAAAAAACTATGTTATGCAGAAAACTAAACTGGACAACGTTTGCCTCAGCATCACATCGAAATTCCTTACCAAATTTAAAACATAAATGTTAATTAAAAAATATTTTATTTTCTATTTTTGTTATTTCTTTTTTGCCCGGCCGGGCAAGTGGACCCGGGCCACTCTGGTAGCCTAGTTGTTTTATTGAATTTTTTTTTTTTGAAATCGCAATGAAAAGATGCTGCTCTGGATATGATCCCCACTGTCGTGGGTTGGGATGACGGATGGCGGAGATCCATCACTCTCCCCCCTTTTTTATTGCATTTTTTTTTTTATTAAACTGAAATGGCTACGAAAGGTTGCTGCGCTAGACATGATCCCCACTGTTGTGGGTTGGGATGAGGGATGGGAGAGATCCATCACTCTCCCCCCTCTTTTATTGCTTGTTTTATTGTTTTTTTTTTCAAATCGTAATGAAAAGTTGCTGCGCTGGACATGATCCCCACTGTTGTAGGTTGGGATGAGGGATGGGAGAGATCAATCACTCTCCCCTCTTCTTTATTGCTTGTTTTTTTTTTTTTTTTTTTGAAATTGCTWTGAAAAGTTGTGGTGATGGACATGATCCCCACTGTTGTAGGTTGGGACGAGGGATGCGAGAGATCCCTCACTGTCCCCCCTTTGTTCTTGCGGTTTTTTTTTTTTAAATCGCTGTGAAAAGTTGATTCTTTAGCTCTGATTCCCACTGTTGCGGGTTGGGATGAGGGACGGGAGAGATCCATCACTCTCCCCCTTTTTTCATTTTTACTGAAATGGCCAACCGAGGGAGGGGGTCTGGTGGATCCGGAACGTCGGACCCCCTCGGCCAGCCGAGCCAGGGATTCAGCGTATCCGGAACACGGACCGCTGGCTACGCTGGCAAGGGGTCCGACGGATCCGAAACGCCGGACCCCCTCGCCCAACCGAGCAAGGGGTCTGAAGGATCCGGAACACCGGACCCCTAGCCCAACCGAGCAAGGGGTCCGGCGGATTCAGAACGTCGGACCCCTAGCCCAACCGCGCAAAGGGTCCGGCGGATCTGGAACGCCGGACCCCTGCCTCGGTTGGCAAGGGGTCTGGCAGGTCCGGGACGCCGGACCCCCTCGCCTAACCGGGCTAGGGGAACAGCGGATCCGGAACGCCAGACCCCTAGCCCAACTGAGCAAGGGTCCGGCGGAACCGGAGCGCCGGACCCCTGCCTCGGTTGGCATGGGGTCCGGCGCGTCCGGAACTCCGGCCCCCTGCCTCGGTTGGCAAGGGGTCTGGGAGGTCCGGGATGCCGGACCCCCTCACCCAACTGGGCCAGGGGTACAGCGGATTCGAAACGCTGGACCCCCTCGCCCAACCACCCAAGGGGTCCGGCGGATCCGAAACGCCGTACCCCCTCGCCCAAACGAGTCAGAGGTCCGGCGGATCCGGAACGGCAGACCCCCTCGGCCAACCGAGTGAGGGGTCCGGCGGATCCGGTGTCGAGCGCATCGGCCCCCTTTTTAGCCCATTCAGCCCCTGAATCGCGCGGCTTAGCAGCTGCGCGACATTACTTTAGGTTGAATAGGTCTAGTTTTACGATTCCCATGTCCGCACATTCCTGCGGCTTCGAAAAAAACGAAGCATTGTCGTTCGCATTCGTTACTCCCGGACGCCACACGCGCCCGGACTAAAGTTCGAAAACTTCTAGTCTCTCAATCATAGGTCAGGTCTGAATAAGTTGTTTGGCAACGTCAGTCTCATCAGGTCCTTCAATCCAACGAAAGAGTCGGACAATGTCCGGCGTTTAAAATCCCTGGCAAATACCCTTGTCAGGTTATTTGCCCCGACACCGGAATGCCGGACCCCCTAGCCCAACTGAGCAAGGGGTACAGCGGATTCGGAACGCCGGACCCCCTCGCCCAACCGACCACGGGGTCTGACGAATCCGGAACGCCGGACCCCTGCCTCGGTTGGCAAGGGTTCTTGCAAGTCCGGGATGCCAGACCCCCTCCCCCGACCGAGCCAGGGCTACAGCGGATCCGGAACGCCGGATCCCTAGCCCAACCGAGCAAGGGGTCCGGCGGATCCGGAACGCCGAACCCATGCCTCAGTTGGCAAGGGGTCCGACGGATCCAGAACTCCAGACCCTTGCCTCGGTTGGCAAGGGGTCCGGCAGTTCCGGGATGTTGGGCTAGGGGTCTGGCAGGTCCGGGACGCCGGACCCCCACGCCCAACCGACCAAGGGGTCCGGCGGATCCAGAACGTCGGACCCCCTCGCCTAACCGGCCAAGGGGTCCGGCGGATCTGGAACGCCGGACCCCCTCGCCCAACCTGGCCAGGGGTACGGCGGATCCAAAACGTTGGACCCCCTCGCCCAACCGAGCACGGGGGTTCGTCGGGCCCCCTTTGGTAGGGGGAGGGGGTCTACCGGATCTAGGACGCCGGACTACTCACCACACGTGGCAGGGGTGTCCGACGAATCTGGAACGCCGACCCCTTCATTTCTTGGGCAAGGGGTCTGGCAGGTCCTGGACGTCGTATCCCCTCGCCCAAGGGCCGCAGGGTCCGGCGTTCCGGATCCGGCAGACCCCTCGGGTCACGGTCAAAGGTGGTCCATGTCCATAATCAGCTCTCCAGGCGACAAGTGCTTTTGTGTGTCGATAGATAAGGGGTGGTCGCCTGTTGCCTTCTTTTTGTCGTGCCTCCCTTCAGGAAAATTTGTCGCTTCCACCTCCGTCTCTAAGAAATGCTCGTACGGCAGGTCTAAGATCTACAACGACAAACCATGGGCTCTTGACTGGGTTGGCGGTCTTCATAAATTGGGGTGTGGAGCTTCTTGAGCGATGATAATGGCGGGAGTTTCTACTGCTGCGGAGGTGTGGAGAAATCTGAAGCAAGGAGGATGAACTATAACGGGAGGAAGTTCAGGACCTTCCTTACGTCTGTCTACGACAGCACAGGGAAAAACTGGGTCAAGGAAGACTGGAAGGTCTCTCTTGACCTGCGGCTCTTTTAAGGATACGACGTCAAGGCTTTCTTGATGAAAAGGTTTGACGTGCGTGGGGACGCCACAAAATTCTGAATGTTACCTCCGGAACAATTCCTCTTCAAAATAAATGGCTACCGCGTCACTGGCTACCTGCCCCTCGTCGACTGTGCTTTCGTGCTCAACACACCTCTGGTCAAATTCAAGCCCGACAGACCAGTTGGTAGGTGTGGTTATGTAATACAGGGAAGAGTTCTTGAAGCTGCTTACCATCCAGCAAGTCCACTGTTCTTTTGTGCCCTTTGAAGTGGGTCCCGCCGGCCAAAACGAGTGCGAAGAGGTAACAGTTGGAGGCTGGCCCACCTCCGCCTCTGTCGGGCGCGTTTGTCCAGGGTCTTCCAGTTGAGGCCTCCGCCGGGTGCGTTTATCCAAGGTCTTCCGGTTGCGACCGGTTGCGACCGGTCCAGTGAGGCAACAGAATACGACGACGATCTTATGCGCGACCGCGATGCTGCCCGTGAACATTCACATGGAGATGCAATTGCCCTCAATGAGGCGGAGTACGAGGGCCAAGAGGAAGGAGGCAGTGGTCGGGATGACGACGACGACATTGAAGGAGATGTGGATGTTGAAGACGACAACATGGAGGACTACGAAGGAGATGGCAGTGAGGACGTAGAGGACACCAATGTGCAGGACTCGCATGGTCGTGACGCCTTCTGCATCGGTGGTGCACACGTCGCTGGTGACCAGCCTTCAACCTCTCATGGAATATCGTAGTCAAACAACCAGACGAAGGGTGGGCGTGACGCACAAGGCTTAATGGGAAAGAGGAAGACAAATGAAAATTATCCCTCTCCTTCCAGTTAAAAAAAAAAAAGCGAGGACTGGCGTCGTTAATGAGGTTCGCGGAGCATTGACGACATCTTAGGAGGCGCGGCCTCCTCGAAAAAACAGCGGGGGGGGGCGAACTGGTACTCGTGGCGGCGGCCGTGTCGACGAAAAGAAAGGTTCGCAGAGGGTGAGACAACAAGAACTGCGGGACTCAGGGTATGAGGGCGAGAGGGTGGGGCCTCGCATGCTCGAAGGTGTTGACGACCCGGTTCAGTACGCCACGCCCATCGACACGATGCGTTGTTTCTTTCTCAAATATAACGAGCACGACTTTGCTAGGCAACACGTTCATGCTATTAACGTCGACGTCACAAGAATCAGACGCATTGCCCGTGGGAAAATTCTTTATAACCACCTCTCGTTGTCTGAGAACATCGTAAGAGGCATTGAGAATGTCATCAAAAGTTCCATCACTTGCGACTCGGCGGCGTGGGATAGGCCTCATTCTTGCACCAGTTGACCCGAATGACATTGTCGGCGGACAGGGAAGGCGAATCACACCAACCGAGTTATTCCAAAGGGACTATGCAGAGTTCTATTGGTACGTTGTCTGTGGTCAGCATACCGCCGAGGCCATGAAACGATCGGTGGCAAAGGTCTCCACCGCCGTCAAAGTTTATGGCCTCTAAGCGTACTCTAAAGTGTGAGTCGTCTATTTCGAGGATGACAAGATACGAGGGTACTTCAATGTCTCCGCCTTCGACAACGCATATGAAAATTGTGCCATGATATTGTCCTTCCAAGACGTTGTGCGTGATAAAAGGCAATGGTGGATCGATAACAACAGAATTGAGGTCCCCAAAGCTGAGGTCAGCGATAAGGATGACGTTGTCCTTGCGCACCAGAAAAAGTGGCAAAACTTCCTGAGGGCCTCCATGGGGAAGGCGTGCAACAAGGCGTTTATGAAGCAGGCACTCGAGAACGAATAAAGTAAGGATTGGAGTAATAAACTCCAGGGGTATATGAACCTCGCCACGTCCACCGACGAAGTATGACCACTGTTGGAGAGATTCTTTGCAATGTTCGAGGAAGGTAAGCTACAAATGGGCGATGGCAAGATCCCGCTTGACATGCCCGGGAGGATGGAGGGGTGTCTGTTAAGACCATAGTACACCGACGAAAGCAAGGGACAAAGGACATTGTATCATTGCATATATGCAAGAGATGGTCCCAAAGGCTCCACCGTATTCTGGAAGGATCTATGTCCTTCGTACTTCAAGAACTTTGGGGACATGACATTCCATGAGAGAGAAGTCGCGCTACTCCTGCTCATGAAGGGGAAGGTGCTGGCAACGAACGTGAAAGTCTCACCTCCAAGAGTGAACACTAAGTGTCTCCTCGACATGATGCGCAAAGAGAGATATATGGTTCTCATGTATAACTACGTGGTGTTCCGCGTCGAAGGGAGGGTGGATGACGAATAGAACGACGACTTCCTCATGTCGTACAAGAACCTCGAAGAAAGGTATGAACCAAAAGGGCTAGTATGCGCAACTGAATGAGAGAAGCTGCATAACAACAAAGTGAAGATGATCCCTTGACGACTTGGAGGAGTGGAGGAGGCAAGGCAAGGTGCGGGTTTGGGGCCTACAGAAGCAGTGTACAAGAAAGTTTCGTTTCACTTCAAGGTGTTCATATACACCGTCATCGATAAACTCGATTTGCTCCGAGCGGAGGTGAAACTTATCACCTCCAGCGCACGTCATCTTGTATGGGACAAACTAAGCAAACAGACGACATTGCTTCCTGTATGGATGTGGTCGAAGGAAGTATTGGCAGCGTCCGACAACAATGTCGCCTCAACACAAAAAATGGCATGCAGGGTCGCCATCATGGACATCTCGTCCTCCAATTTTAGCAGTGCATGAACCTCGCAAGACTTTGATGTGCTACACACAATGATGACCAAGTGTTGTGACCTGAATTGGGTTCACTTCTTCTTTGCACCGCAGAAGGTGCAAAACGATGTCTTGCGTCACTTGTTCCGCTGAGAGGACGTCGAACTCATCCCTGGGACCTAGCAACGAGTGGACAGGCCATCGAATGATGTCACAAGGTACGGTAATATCGCTACGATGAATCGATACATGATGGCCATTGTCCTGCACGCTGAAGGAGGAGATCTGAAAAAATTCATTACCACACCCCGACTTCTCAATGACCTCACCGAAGTGCAAGTTGTGAAGAAGAACTTCAGGAAGTGTCTCGGAAAACACGGTGGCATTGACGGCGACGAAAGTGTTGTGTATTCAATATGGGAGCGAGAACCTGGCAGGTTGTGTTCGTTGTGCGGTTCATTCATTGGAAAGGCGAAAAGTGTGTTTTTGTTAGGTAAGGCGCAAGCGGGTCTTGTGTGAGAGTTCTTGCTTGCAGGTAATAATGTTATTGTCTGTGACGAGTCGGCTAAGGACATTGCATAGTTGACGAAGTTCATCGACATACTTGTCAAGGATGACAGATTCGACTGCCGACTTAAAAAACCATGTTCCACACATCGCAACAACAGAGACATGTACCACAAGTTAGGATCGAAGAGACTGAAGGTGTGGGAATACCTGTTCCGCGATGCGCCACAAGAACGTCTTGACGAAAATTATATATATAAGAAAGCAAAGGTGAAAGAGACCCTCAAACATTATCATGCTACTCTGACTAGTGCCTTTGAGGCATTCGTTTCTTGATGCGAGATCTTGAAGTTTGATCTTCACAAAGACCAACTAACGTTTAAGGACTATGCAAAACTCGCTAAATCGGGTAAAGAGTTTAATCTTGTTGACAGCGACGAAGACTCCTCGGACTCCGACCTCGATATCGGAAATGACCTTGATGCAACCGGGTGGCGTGGACAGTGCGTTGCCATGGACAACGACGTACATGATCCAGGTTGTCGCATGACGCAGTCATACAATGACTCGGACGGAACCGCACGTTCACAGGGATGCTCCAACCCGCCACCCACGAACAGTATAGCCTCAGTGGTCGACCGCGTCGAGTGTACTCCTATGGATGCAGAGACTGGGATGTGCCGCGGCGATGAAGAAGATGAGTTTGATATACCTGACCAAGCGTCGAAGCTCGCGCCAGGCGAACCCATTCCTCCCAACTTCTGTGCGGACCCGACCACTATCTATTTTTTGGAGGACAAATACGCCCACACTAGTGAGGACAAGTGGGGTCATAATATCATCTGGCATGAGGGCATTTTAGAGTCATGTATCCAAGATGAAGAGTGGAAGATGGCGGTGAGGTACATGCCCGGTTGGAGGACGTTTGACCGAATGGCGAAGGGCACTTGGCCGAAAACGACGGAGCATGCAATTCTATACTGCGTGCAGATCGAGAACCCGGGGCAAAGTGAAACCGTCATCAAAGCAAAGGTGAAACATTTGTTTAATGTCTTGCGAGACAATGGACAGTTGGAGTTTAGCTGCAAGTTTTACGACCTGCGCATGAGCCCCTCACGGGGGTCAATCGACTGGAAGGTCGATCACACCGCCAAGGCCATGGAGGTGAACGCCTCTCCAGATGTCGTGCTCTTGTCCGCACCGGCCACAAGGGACACGAAGGCTAAGCAGAGGGAAAATAATGAGATAATTTTCGACGTGAAGGTTGCATTGATTCCGGAGTACCGATAACGTCTGCGGCGAAAAAGTCCGTGATTGCCATCTCCGTCACTATGACAGAAACATCTGAATGTGTGCATATGTTAATCATTGAGTCGTCGGATGTGGGTGCCACGTACGGGAGTCTCTTGTTGAAAGGTGTTGCATTAGAAGGCAAATCAAAGATGAAGTCCAAGTCCCTTGTTGGGATGAGCGTCGTGGGAATGTCGTTGCAACCGTCCTCATGCACTGACAAAGGTGATGCACACTCATCGCTAACATTAGAGGGAGGGGGTGATGGGGATGGTGGTAAGGGAGGGGATGCAGAGGGGTTGCACTATTCTCACAATCTTAACACCTTGACAACGAGCATTGATGATGAGGCCGGAGATGGAAAAGACCTCGTCGATACTGCACGTGGAAAACATGATGGGTGAGGCGGGGAATAGAGTAGAGGGAAATCATCCGGCGATGGAATTACAAAGTTTCATTTGCTTCTTTGTATACAATAGTATTATTGACTCGTTTATTTTCATTTAATTTGAAACTGGTTCTCATTCTTAGTGGGAAATACTTCTGCAAGGATTTT
>BFEA01000266.1:1436220-1450481 GCA_003427395.1 Chara braunii | reverse complement strand
AGATTTTATCTATTGTGGGGAGAACAGCATCTACTCATGTTTCTGAGCACTTTCAGGCAAGGCGGGTAAGGCGAGCGGACAAACCACATACCAGCAAAACCGCCAAACGGACTAAAAAAAGGGGGAATGCCAAGGCCTGGAGGGGCGGGGGATTGACCCATTACCCTCTTGCTTGTGAGACTGCGAGCAGACAGCCCGCAAGCAAACCAACAAGAAGACCACACCCCAGCACACCAAACAAACACACCAAAATAACACATCCAAACCAGATGCCACGGGCACGAGGGCCGAGCATCCTCCGCTCCGACTCATCAAACTTTTCTCGATGAGATTGCGGGCAAACCACACGCAAACAAGCTAACAGGCAGACCACACACTAAACAAAACAGGCAAACAAAAAAAATGACAAACATGGATGCCAGGGCCAGGAAGGCAGAAACACCTTACACACCGACTCACCAGCCTTCTGCTGATGAGACCGCGGGCCGAAGCAACCACACACAAGCACATCAAACAGGTTGCAGACAACCTTGAGAAAAACACACAAAAAAAAAACGAAAACGGATACCGAGGCCAAGCAGGCCGGGGCAACCTTGTGCACAGGCTCATCCGCCTTTAGCTGATGAGACTGCAATTGGACTACAGCTAAACAGACCAGACTGGCAGACCAATCTAAAAACAATCACTGAAAAAAATAGAAGTTGATGATGATTGTTTTGTCGGAATTGCACCGACTCATCAGGAGGCTGAACCCTCGACAATCTGCAGCATCCCCGGTTTTGGATGCGTTWGGTCATGAAACCTTTGACCCCTGTTGAAGGCAGGTTGCCCACAAACGGAACACGGCAGCAGCGAGTGACGTCGTTGTGAAGCACCAGGCAACACACTCAACACCAGAGCACTGCGCAACACCAAAGACGTCTGCAAGTGGAAGACAACGTTAGTGGAGATGAAGCATGACACCCGTTTGGGGGGGCCAGAGCCCACACCCAAACGACAACCATCCTACATGCCACAAACGAACAGACCCAAAAGCGGAAGACGACAGCAGCGAGCAACGCCGTTGTGAAGCACCAGGCAACACACTCAACACCAGAGCACTGCGCAACACCAAAGACGTCTGCAAGTGGAAGACAACGTTAGTGGAGATGAAGCATGACACCCGTTTGGGGGGGCCAGAGCCCACACCCAAACGACAACCATCCTACATGCCACAAACGAACAGACCCAAAAGCGGAAGACGACAGCAGCGAGCAACGCCGTTGTGAAGCACCAGGCAACACACTCAACACCAGAGCACTGCGCAACACCAAAGACGTCTGCAAGTGGAAGACAACGTTAGTGGAGATGAAGCATGACACCCGTTTGGGGGGGCCAGAGCCCACACCCAAACGACAACCATCCTACATGCCACAAACGAACAGACCCAAAAGCGGAAGACGACAGCAGCGAGCAACGCCGTTGTGAAGCACCAGGCAACACACTCAACACCAGAGCACTGCGCAACACCAAAGACGTCTGCAAGTGGAAGACAACGTTAGTGGAGATGAAGCATGACACCCGTTTGGGGGGGCCAGAGCCCACACCCAAACGACAACCATCCTACATGCCACAAACGAACAGACCCAAAAGCGGAAGACGACAGCAGCGAGCAACGCCGTTGTGAAGCACCAGGCAACACACTCAACACCAGAGCACTGCGCAACACCAAAGACGTCTGCAAGTGGAAGACAACGTTAGTGGAGATGAAGCATGACACCCGTTTGGGGGGGCCAGAGCCCACACCCAAACGACAACCATCCTACATGCCACAAACGAACAGACCCAAAAGCGGAAGACGACAGCAGCGAGCAACGCCGTTGTGAAGCACCAGGCAACACACTCAACACCAGAGCACTGCGCAACACCAAAGACGTCTGCAAGTGGAAGACAACGTTAGTGGAGATGAAGCATGACACCCGTTTGGGGGGGCCAGAGCCCACACCCAAACGACAACCATCCTACATGCCACAAACGAACAGACCCAAAAGCGGAAGACGACAGCAGCGAGCAACGCCGTTGTGAAGCACCAGGCAACACACTCAACACCAGAGCACTGCGCAACACCAAAGACGTCTGCAAGTGGAAGACAACGTTAGTGGAGATGAAGCATGACACCCGTTTGGGGGGGCCAGAGCCCACACCCAAACGACAACCATCCTACATGCCACAAACGAACAGACCCAAAAGCGGAAGACGACAGCAGCGAGCAACGCCGTTGTGAAGCACCAGGCAACACACTCAACACCAGAGCACTGCGCAACACCAAAGACGTCTGCAAGTGGAAGACAACGTTAGTGGAGATGAAGCATGACACCCGTTTGGGGGGGCCAGAGCCCACACCCAAACGACAACCATCCTACATGCCACAAACGAACAGACCCAAAAGCGGAAGACGACAGCAGCGAGCAACGCCGTTGTGAAGCACCAGGCAACACACTCAACACCAGAGCACTGCGCAACACCAAAGACGTCTGCAAGTGGAAGACAACGTTAGTGGAGATGAAGCATGACACCCGTTTGGGGGGGCCAGAGCCCACACCCAAACGACAACCATCCTACATGCCACAAACGAACAGACCCAAAAGCGGAAGACGACAGCAGCGAGCAACGCCGTTGTGAAGCACCAGGCAACACACTCAACACCAGAGCACTGCGCAACACCAAAGACGTCTGCAAGTGGAAGACAACGTTAGTGGAGATGAAGCATGACACCCGTTTGGGGGGGCCAGAGCCCACACCCAAACGACAACCATCCTACATGCCACAAACGAACAGACCCAAAAGCGGAAGACGACAGCAGCGAGCAACGCCGTTGTGAAGCACCAGGCAACACACTCAACACCAGAGCACTGCGCAACACCAAAGACGTCTGCAAGTGGAAGACAACGTTAGTGGAGATGAAGCATGACACCCGTTTGGGGGGGCCAGAGCCCACACCCAAACGACAACCATCCTACATGCCACAAACGAACAGACCCAAAAGCGGAAGACGACAGCAGCGAGCAACGCCGTTGTGAAGCACCAGGCAACACACTCAACACCAGAGCACTGCGCAACACCAAAGACGTCTGCAAGTGGAAGACAACGTTAGTGGAGATGAAGCATGACACCCGTTTGGGGGGGCCAGAGCCCACACCCAAACGACAACCATCCTACATGCCACAAACGAACAGACCCAAAAGCGGAAGACGACAGCAGCGAGCAACGCCGTTGTGAAGCACCAGGCAACACACTCAACACCAGAGCACTGCGCAACACCAAAGACGTCTGCAAGTGGAAGACAACGTTAGTGGAGATGAAGCATGACACCCGTTTGGGGGGGCCAGAGCCCACACCCAAACGACAACCATCCTACATGCCACAAACGAACAGACCCAAAAGCGGAAGACGACAGCAGCGAGCAACGCCGTTGTGAAGCACCAGGCAACACACTCAACACCAGAGCACTGCGCAACACCAAAGACGTCTGCAAGTGGAAGACAACGTTAGTGGAGATGAAGCATGACACCCGTTTGGGGGGGCCAGAGCCCACACCCAAACGACAACCATCCTACATGCCACAAACGAACAGACCCAAAAGCGGAAGACGACAGCAGCGAGCAACGCCGTTGTGAAGCACCAGGCAACACACTCAACACCAGAGCACTGCGCAACACCAAAGACGTCTGCAAGTGGAAGACAACGTTAGTGGAGATGAAGCATGACACCCGTTTGGGGGGGCCAGAGCCCACACCCAAACGACAACCATCCTACATGCCACAAACGAACAGACCCAAAAGCGGAAGACGACAGCAGCGAGCAACGCCGTTGTGAAGCACCAGGCAACACACTCAACACCAGAGCACTGCGCAACACCAAAGACGTCTGCAAGTGGAAGACAACGTTAGTGGAGATGAAGCATGACACCCGTTTGGGGGGGCCAGAGCCCACACCCAAACGACAACCATCCTACATGCCACAAACGAACAGACCCAAAAGCGGAAGACGACAGCAGCGAGCAACGCCGTTGTGAAGCACCAGGCAACACACTCAACACCAGAGCACTGCGCAACACCAAAGACGTCTGCAAGTGGAAGACAACGTTAGTGGAGATGAAGCATGACACCCGTTTGGGGGGGCCAGAGCCCACACCCAAACGACAACCATCCTACATGCCACAAACGAACAGACCCAAAAGCGGAAGACGACAGCAGCGAGCAACGCCGTTGTGAAGCACCAGGCAACACACTCAACACCAGAGCACTGCGCAACACCAAAGACGTCTGCAAGTGGAAGACAACGTTAGTGGAGATGAAGCATGACACCCGTTTGGGGGGGCCAGAGCCCACACCCAAACGACAACCATCCTACATGCCACAAACGAACAGACCCAAAAGCGGAAGACGACAGCAGCGAGCAACGCCGTTGTGAAGCACCAGGCAACACACTCAACACCAGAGCACTGCGCAACACCAAAGACGTCTGCAAGTGGAAGACAACGTTAGTGGAGATGAAGCATGACACCCGTTTGGGGGGGCCAGAGCCCACACCCAAACGACAACCATCCTACATGCCACAAACGAACAGACCCAAAAGCGGAAGACGACAGCAGCGAGCAACGCCGTTGTGAAGCACCAGGCAACACACTCAACACCAGAGCACTGCGCAACACCAAAGACGTCTGCAAGTGGAAGACAACGTTAGTGGAGATGAAGCATGACACCCGTTTGGGGGGGCCAGAGCCCACACCCAAACGACAACCATCCTACATGCCACAAACGAACAGACCCAAAAGCGGAAGACGACAGCAGCGAGCAACGCCGTTGTGAAGCACCAGGCAACACACTCAACACCAGAGCACTGCGCAACACCAAAGACGTCTGCAAGTGGAAGACAACGTTAGTGGAGATGAAGCATGACACCCGTTTGGGGGGGCCAGAGCCCACACCCAAACGACAACCATCCTACATGCCACAAACGAACAGACCCAAAAGCGGAAGACGACAGCAGCGAGCAACGCCGTTGTGAAGCACCAGGCAACACACTCAACACCAGAGCACTGCGCAACACCAAAGACGTCTGCAAGTGGAAGACAACGTTAGTGGAGATGAAGCATGACACCCGTTTGGGGGGGCCAGAGCCCACACCCAAACGACAACCATCCTACATGCCACAAACGAACAGACCCAAAAGCGGAAGACGACAGCAGCGAGCAACGCCGTTGTGAAGCACCAGGCAACACACTCAACACCAGAGCACTGCGCAACACCAAAGACGTCTGCAAGTGGAAGACAACGTTAGTGGAGATGAAGCATGACACCCGTTTGGGGGGGCCAGAGCCCACACCCAAACGACAACCATCCTACATGCCACAAACGAACAGACCCAAAAGCGGAAGACGACAGCAGCGAGCAACGCCGTTGTGAAGCACCAGGCAACACACTCAACACCAGAGCACTGCGCAACACCAAAGACGTCTGCAAGTGGAAGACAACGTTAGTGGAGATGAAGCATGACACCCGTTTGGGGGGGCCAGAGCCCACACCCAAACGACAACCATCCTACATGCCACAAACGAACAGACCCAAAAGCGGAAGACGACAGCAGCGAGCAACGCCGTTGTGAAGCACCAGGCAACACACTCAACACCAGAGCACTGCGCAACACCAAAGACGTCTGCAAGTGGAAGACAACGTTAGTGGAGATGAAGCATGACACCCGTTTGGGGGGGCCAGAGCCCACACCCAAACGACAACCATCCTACATGCCACAAACGAACAGACCCAAAAGCGGAAGACGACAGCAGCGAGCAACGCCGTTGTGAAGCACCAGGCAACACACTCAACACCAGAGCACTGCGCAACACCAAAGACGTCTGCAAGTGGAAGACAACGTTAGTGGAGATGAAGCATGACACCCGTTTGGGGGGGCCAGAGCCCACACCCAAACGACAACCATCCTACATGCCACAAACGAACAGACCCAAAAGCGGAAGACGACAGCAGCGAGCAACGCCGTTGTGAAGCACCAGGCAACACACTCAACACCAGAGCACTGCGCAACACCAAAGACGTCTGCAAGTGGAAGACAACGTTAGTGGAGATGAAGCATGACACCCGTTTGGGGGGGCCAGAGCCCACACCCAAACGACAACCATCCTACATGCCACAAACGAACAGACCCAAAAGCGGAAGACGACAGCAGCGAGCAACGCCGTTGTGAAGCACCAGGCAACACACTCAACACCAGAGCACTGCGCAACACCAAAGACGTCTGCAAGTGGAAGACAACGTTAGTGGAGATGAAGCATGACACCCGTTTGGGGGGGCCAGAGCCCACACCCAAACGACAACCATCCTACATGCCACAAACGAACAGACCCAAAAGCGGAAGACGACAGCAGCGAGCAACGCCGTTGTGAAGCACCAGGCAACACACTCAACACCAGAGCACTGCGCAACACCAAAGACGTCTGCAAGTGGAAGACAACGTTAGTGGAGATGAAGCATGACACCCGTTTGGGGGGGCCAGAGCCCACACCCAAACGACAACCATCCTACATGCCACAAACGAACAGACCCAAAAGCGGAAGACGACAGCAGCGAGCAACGCCGTTGTGAAGCACCAGGCAACACACTCAACACCAGAGCACTGCGCAACACCAAAGACGTCTGCAAGTGGAAGACAACGTTAGTGGAGATGAAGCATGACACCCGTTTGGGGGGGCCAGAGCCCACACCCAAACGACAACCATCCTACATGCCACAAACGAACAGACCCAAAAGCGGAAGACGACAGCAGCGAGCAACGCCGTTGTGAAGCACCAGGCAACACACTCAACACCAGAGCACTGCGCAACACCAAAGACGTCTGCAAGTGGAAGACAACGTTAGTGGAGATGAAGC
Source organism: Chara braunii (assembly GCA_003427395.1). NCBI lineage: Eukaryota > Viridiplantae > Streptophyta > Charophyceae > Charales > Characeae > Chara > Chara braunii. Next base: position 1,443,555 of record BFEA01000266.1, on the reverse strand, counting down.
ATGACACCCGTTTGGGGGGGCCAGAGCCCACACCCAAACGACAACCATCCTACATGCCACAAACGAACAGACCCAAAAGCGGAAGACGACAGCAGCGAGCAACGCCGTTGTGAAGCACCAGGCAACACACTCAACACCAGAGCACTGCGCAACACCAAAGACGTCTGCAAGTGGAAGACAACGTTAGTGGAGATGAAGCATGACACCCGTTTGGGGGGGCCAGAGCCCACACCCAAACGACAACCATCCTACATGCCACAAACGAACAGACCCAAAAGCGGAAGACGACAGCAGCGAGCAACGCCGTTGTGAAGCACCAGGCAACACACTCAACACCAGAGCACTGCGCAACACCAAAGACGTCTGCAAGTGGAAGACAACGTTAGTGGAGATGAAGCATGACACCCGTTTGGGGGGGCCAGAGCCCACACCCAAACGACAACCATCCTACATGCCACAAACGAACAGACCCAAAAGCGGAAGACGACAGCAGCGAGCAACGCCGTTGTGAAGCACCAGGCAACACACTCAACACCAGAGCACTGCGCAACACCAAAGACGTCTGCAAGTGGAAGACAACGTTAGTGGAGATGAAGCATGACACCCGTTTGGGGGGGCCAGAGCCCACACCCAAACGACAACCATCCTACATGCCACAAACGAACAGACCCAAAAGCGGAAGACGACAGCAGCGAGCAACGCCGTTGTGAAGCACCAGGCAACACACTCAACACCAGAGCACTGCGCAACACCAAAGACGTCTGCAAGTGGAAGACAACGTTAGTGGAGATGAAGCATGACACCCGTTTGGGGGGGCCAGAGCCCACACCCAAACGACAACCATCCTACATGCCACAAACGAACAGACCCAAAAGCGGAAGACGACAGCAGCGAGCAACGCCGTTGTGAAGCACCAGGCAACACACTCAACACCAGAGCACTGCGCAACACCAAAGACGTCTGCAAGTGGAAGACAACGTTAGTGGAGATGAAGCATGACACCCGTTTGGGGGGGCCAGAGCCCACACCCAAACGACAACCATCCTACATGCCACAAACGAACAGACCCAAAAGCGGAAGACGACAGCAGCGAGCAACGCCGTTGTGAAGCACCAGGCAACACACTCAACACCAGAGCACTGCGCAACACCAAAGACGTCTGCAAGTGGAAGACAACGTTAGTGGAGATGAAGCATGACACCCGTTTGGGGGGGCCAGAGCCCACACCCAAACGACAACCATCCTACATGCCACAAACGAACAGACCCAAAAGCGGAAGACGACAGCAGCGAGCAACGCCGTTGTGAAGCACCAGGCAACACACTCAACACCAGAGCACTGCGCAACACCAAAGACGTCTGCAAGTGGAAGACAACGTTAGTGGAGATGAAGCATGACACCCGTTTGGGGGGGCCAGAGCCCACACCCAAACGACAACCATCCTACATGCCACAAACGAACAGACCCAAAAGCGGAAGACGACAGCAGCGAGCAACGCCGTTGTGAAGCACCAGGCAACACACTCAACACCAGAGCACTGCGCAACACCAAAGACGTCTGCAAGTGGAAGACAACGTTAGTGGAGATGAAGCATGACACCCGTTTGGGGGGGCCAGAGCCCACACCCAAACGACAACCATCCTACATGCCACAAACGAACAGACCCAAAAGCGGAAGACGACAGCAGCGAGCAACGCCGTTGTGAAGCACCAGGCAACACACTCAACACCAGAGCACTGCGCAACACCAAAGACGTCTGCAAGTGGAAGACAACGTTAGTGGAGATGAAGCATGACACCCGTTTGGGGGGGCCAGAGCCCACACCCAAACGACAACCATCCTACATGCCACAAACGAACAGACCCAAAAGCGGAAGACGACAGCAGCGAGCAACGCCGTTGTGAAGCACCAGGCAACACACTCAACACCAGAGCACTGCGCAACACCAAAGACGTCTGCAAGTGGAAGACAACGTTAGTGGAGATGAAGCATGACACCCGTTTGGGGGGGCCAGAGCCCACACCCAAACGACAACCATCCTACATGCCACAAACGAACAGACCCAAAAGCGGAAGACGACAGCAGCGAGCAACGCCGTTGTGAAGCACCAGGCAACACACTCAACACCAGAGCACTGCGCAACACCAAAGACGTCTGCAAGTGGAAGACAACGTTAGTGGAGATGAAGCATGACACCCGTTTGGGGGGGCCAGAGCCCACACCCAAACGACAACCATCCTACATGCCACAAACGAACAGACCCAAAAGCGGAAGACGACAGCAGCGAGCAACGCCGTTGTGAAGCACCAGGCAACACACTCAACACCAGAGCACTGCGCAACACCAAAGACGTCTGCAAGTGGAAGACAACGTTAGTGGAGATGAAGCATGACACCCGTTTGGGGGGGCCAGAGCCCACACCCAAACGACAACCATCCTACATGCCACAAACGAACAGACCCAAAAGCGGAAGACGACAGCAGCGAGCAACGCCGTTGTGAAGCACCAGGCAACACACTCAACACCAGAGCACTGCGCAACACCAAAGACGTCTGCAAGTGGAAGACAACGTTAGTGGAGATGAAGCATGACACCCGTTTGGGGGGGCCAGAGCCCACACCCAAACGACAACCATCCTACATGCCACAAACGAACAGACCCAAAAGCGGAAGACGACAGCAGCGAGCAACGCCGTTGTGAAGCACCAGGCAACACACTCAACACCAGAGCACTGCGCAACACCAAAGACGTCTGCAAGTGGAAGACAACGTTAGTGGAGATGAAGCATGACACCCGTTTGGGGGGGCCAGAGCCCACACCCAAACGACAACCATCCTACATGCCACAAACGAACAGACCCAAAAGCGGAAGACGACAGCAGCGAGCAACGCCGTTGTGAAGCACCAGGCAACACACTCAACACCAGAGCACTGCGCAACACCAAAGACGTCTGCAAGTGGAAGACAACGTTAGTGGAGATGAAGCATGACACCCGTTTGGGGGGGCCAGAGCCCACACCCAAACGACAACCATCCTACATGCCACAAACGAACAGACCCAAAAGCGGAAGACGACAGCAGCGAGCAACGCCGTTGTGAAGCACCAGGCAACACACTCAACACCAGAGCACTGCGCAACACCAAAGACGTCTGCAAGTGGAAGACAACGTTAGTGGAGATGAAGCATGACACCCGTTTGGGGGGGCCAGAGCCCACACCCAAACGACAACCATCCTACATGCCACAAACGAACAGACCCAAAAGCGGAAGACGACAGCAGCGAGCAACGCCGTTGTGAAGCACCAGGCAACACACTCAACACCAGAGCACTGCGCAACACCAAAGACGTCTGCAAGTGGAAGACAACGTTAGTGGAGATGAAGCATGACACCCGTTTGGGGGGGCCAGAGCCCACACCCAAACGACAACCATCCTACATGCCACAAACGAACAGACCCAAAAGCGGAAGACGACAGCAGCGAGCAACGCCGTTGTGAAGCACCAGGCAACACACTCAACACCAGAGCACTGCGCAACACCAAAGACGTCTGCAAGTGGAAGACAACGTTAGTGGAGATGAAGCATGACACCCGTTTGGGGGGGCCAGAGCCCACACCCAAACGACAACCATCCTACATGCCACAAACGAACAGACCCAAAAGCGGAAGACGACAGCAGCGAGCAACGCCGTTGTGAAGCACCAGGCAACACACTCAACACCAGAGCACTGCGCAACACCAAAGACGTCTGCAAGTGGAAGACAACGTTAGTGGAGATGAAGCATGACACCCGTTTGGGGGGGCCAGAGCCCACACCCAAACGACAACCATCCTACATGCCACAAACGAACAGACCCAAAAGCGGAAGACGACAGCAGCGAGCAACGCCGTTGTGAAGCACCAGGCAACACACTCAACACCAGAGCACTGCGCAACACCAAAGACGTCTGCAAGTGGAAGACAACGTTAGTGGAGATGAAGCATGACACCCGTTTGGGGGGGCCAGAGCCCACACCCAAACGACAACCATCCTACATGCCACAAACGAACAGACCCAAAAGCGGAAGACGACAGCAGCGAGCAACGCCGTTGTGAAGCACCAGGCAACACACTCAACACCAGAGCACTGCGCAACACCAAAGACGTCTGCAAGTGGAAGACAACGTTAGTGGAGATGAAGCATGACACCCGTTTGGGGGGGCCAGAGCCCACACCCAAACGACAACCATCCTACATGCCACAAACGAACAGACCCAAAAGCGGAAGACGACAGCAGCGAGCAACGCCGTTGTGAAGCACCAGGCAACACACTCAACACCAGAGCACTGCGCAACACCAAAGACGTCTGCAAGTGGAAGACAACGTTAGTGGAGATGAAGCATGACACCCGTTTGGGGGGGCCAGAGCCCACACCCAAACGACAACCATCCTACATGCCACAAACGAACAGACCCAAAAGCGGAAGACGACAGCAGCGAGCAACGCCGTTGTGAAGCACCAGGCAACACACTCAACACCAGAGCACTGCGCAACACCAAAGACGTCTGCAAGTGGAAGACAACGTTAGTGGAGATGAAGCATGACACCCGTTTGGGGGGGCCAGAGCCCACACCCAAACGACAACCATCCTACATGCCACAAACGAACAGACCCAAAAGCGGAAGACGACAGCAGCGAGCAACGCCGTTGTGAAGCACCAGGCAACACACTCAACACCAGAGCACTGCGCAACACCAAAGACGTCTGCAAGTGGAAGACAACGTTAGTGGAGATGAAGCATGACACCCGTTTGGGGGGGCCAGAGCCCACACCCAAACGACAACCATCCTACATGCCACAAACGAACAGACCCAAAAGCGGAAGACGACAGCAGCGAGCAACGCCGTTGTGAAGCACCAGGCAACACACTCAACACCAGAGCACTGCGCAACACCAAAGACGTCTGCAAGTGGAAGACAACGTTAGTGGAGATGAAGCATGACACCCGTTTGGGGGGGCCAGAGCCCACACCCAAACGACAACCATCCTACATGCCACAAACGAACAGACCCAAAAGCGGAAGACGACAGCAGCGAGCAACGCCGTTGTGAAGCACCAGGCAACACACTCAACACCAGAGCACTGCGCAACACCAAAGACGTCTGCAAGTGGAAGACAACGTTAGTGGAGATGAAGCATGACACCCGTTTGGGGGGGCCAGAGCCCACACCCAAACGACAACCATCCTACATGCCACAAACGAACAGACCCAAAAGCGGAAGACGACAGCAGCGAGCAACGCCGTTGTGAAGCACCAGGCAACACACTCAACACCAGAGCACTGCGCAACACCAAAGACGTCTGCAAGTGGAAGACAACGTTAGTGGAGATGAAGCATGACACCCGTTTGGGGGGGCCAGAGCCCACACCCAAACGACAACCATCCTACATGCCACAAACGAACAGACCCAAAAGCGGAAGACGACAGCAGCGAGCAACGCCGTTGTGAAGCACCAGGCAACACACTCAACACCAGAGCACTGCGCAACACCAAAGACGTCTGCAAGTGGAAGACAACGTTAGTGGAGATGAAGCATGACACCCGTTTGGGGGGGCCAGAGCCCACACCCAAACGACAACCATCCTACATGCCACAAACGAACAGACCCAAAAGCGGAAGACGACAGCAGCGAGCAACGCCGTTGTGAAGCACCAGGCAACACACTCAACACCAGAGCACTGCGCAACACCAAAGACGTCTGCAAGTGGAAGACAACGTTAGTGGAGATGAAGCATGACACCCGTTTGGGGGGGCCAGAGCCCACACCCAAACGACAACCATCCTACATGCCACAAACGAACAGACCCAAAAGCGGAAGACGACAGCAGCGAGCAACGCCGTTGTGAAGCACCAGGCAACACACTCAACACCAGAGCACTGCGCAACACCAAAGACGTCTGCAAGTGGAAGACAACGTTAGTGGAGATGAAGCATGACACCCGTTTGGGGGGGCCAGAGCCCACACCCAAACGACAACCATCCTACATGCCACAAACGAACAGACCCAAAAGCGGAAGACGACAGCAGCGAGCAACGCCGTTGTGAAGCACCAGGCAACACACTCAACACCAGAGCACTGCGCAACACCAAAGACGTCTGCAAGTGGAAGACAACGTTAGTGGAGATGAAGCATGACACCCGTTTGGGGGGGCCAGAGCCCACACCCAAACGACAACCATCCTACATGCCACAAACGAACAGACCCAAAAGCGGAAGACGACAGCAGCGAGCAACGCCGTTGTGAAGCACCAGGCAACACACTCAACACCAGAGCACTGCGCAACACCAAAGACGTCTGCAAGTGGAAGACAACGTTAGTGGAGATGAAGCATGACACCCGTTTGGGGGGGCCAGAGCCCACACCCAAACGACAACCATCCTACATGCCACAAACGAACAGACCCAAAAGCGGAAGACGACAGCAGCGAGCAACGCCGTTGTGAAGCACCAGGCAACACACGCGGCGCCACTCAACTGCCAACACCAAAAACGACTGCAAAGTGAACACAACAGCACAAATTGAACAACACGCAAAGCAAGAGGGATGGGCACCAAGACAACGGTGGAACGCAGACAACACAAGGCAGCCCACATATCCAACACAGAGCCAAGCAACACATGACCTGCCCACATCACGGGTGAACACCGCAGACTGTTGGTTCCCACCACTCAATGAGTCAGGGAATCACTCCGACAGACAACCATCATCACCCACAGGCAAGCAGCCCAACAACCTTGCAGCGAAGCGTGAAGCATCGCCACAAGGCTATCAAACTGCAAGGCACGCGAGCAAAAGACACGGGAGGCACGACCCACGAGCAAGCGGCAAGGCAGCAAAGCAGCGAGGACAAACTGCATAGCAAGCGGCACGGGCAGCAAGACCGCGGCGGAGCGCGGACGAGGACGTCCACACATCCAACACGGAGCAAAACAGCACATGACCTACTCACATCACGGTTGAACCCCTCAGACTGTTGGTTCCCACCACCCGTTGAGCCAGGGGAACACTCCGACGACCATCTGTCATCACCGACAGGCAACACAGACATCCAGAACCGAGCGGTCCCCCTAAGAGTGTAGTTGGCACTCCAAACGAGGAACCACCGACTGTTTAGCACTGCTAGAGGGTGCTCGGCTAGAGACAAACGTACTTAGAAAAAATAGGAGAGAGAAGAAAGACAAACCTGAAGAAAGACAAACCTACCAAAAACAAAGACAAACAGACTTCCAAGAAATTGATTGTGTGTGTGTGTGTGTGTGTGTGTGTGTGTGTGTGTGTGTGTGTGTGTGTGTGTGT
>BFEA01000266.1:1411461-1433490 GCA_003427395.1 Chara braunii | reverse complement strand
GGGGGGGAAAGGCTGATGGAGGAGGAAGAGAAGGAGAGAAAAGAAGAAGAGGAAACGAGGAGGAAGAAGACGAGAGGAGGAGGAGGAGGAAAAAGAAGGAGAAGAAATAAGGAGGAGGAGAAAAGAAGAAGAAGATGAGAGGAAGAGGAGGAGGAGGAGAGAAGAAGAAGAAGACGAGAGGAGAGAAGGAGGAGAAAGGGAGAAAAGAAGAAGACGAAATGAGGAGGGGGACGAGAGAAGAGGAAAAAGACGAGAGGAGGAGGAGGAGGAGGAGGAGGAGGAGAGAAGAAGAAGAAGACAAGAGGAGGAGGAGAAGGAGGAAGAGAGAAAAGACGAAGACGAAATGAGGAGAAGGAGGAAGAGGAGTGAAGAAGAAGAAGAAGACGAGAGGATTAGGAGGGGGAGGTTGGCTGCGCACGAGGAGGAGGAGGAGTTGGGCACCTCGACGATGGGCAGATCGACGATGACGTGGAAGCTCGACGACGGGTGGCGCAATCGAAGCTCTGCGCGAGGAGGAGGAGGTCGGCACCTCGGCGATAAGCAGATAGATGACGACGTGGCAGCTCGACGACGGGCAGCGCGATGGAGCTCTGCATGCGCAGGAGGAGAAGGTCGGCTATGCGCGGAAGGCACCTGGATGACGATGGGGGTGAGGCAGGTCGATGACGACGTGCGACGGACAGGTCGATGACGACGCACGACGGGCAGCTTGATGACGATGGTGGGGCTTCCAAGTTCGTGCGCGGGGAGGACAATTCCCCGTTCGAATTCGAATGCAGGATCATAGCCCACCAAGGGGATGGGACAAGGCCTTTTCGGCGACTTATCCTAGCCGCCGATCTTCGCAGATCGGCGGCTGGGATCAGTCGCCGAAAAAGGCCTGCCCCTCCCTCCTAGGAACTCCATTTCCCCCCCCCCCAAGCACGAGGCCACTGGGAAGGCCACCACTGGCCGAAAAAGGCCTCCCCCAAAATTGCGCTGGGCCCACCCGGCGCCCAACCGGGGGACCCAACCGGCCGGGCCGCCTAGGAGATCTACAGGATGAAGGCTGGACCGTCGGGCGGTCCGGATCTTAACACAGCTTGTCATGCCATTTATAACAAAACCCAAGGGTCATTTTAACCAAACTTGCCACCAATTCATATCGTGGCGATTTGTGGCAGGTTAACGGAGGCCCAAAATTTCAGAGAATATAAAATTTGACCCCCAAACCCTAATTTCAGTTTTGGACCCGTCAGTCAGGAGCTGAAAGTGGGGGTCCCCGTGAAAGTGGGGGTCCCCGTTAACCACGTGTGTGGTTAAGGGGAACCGGGGTGCACACTTCCCTTTTCAGAAAGATGTCCTTTTTCAGAAAGAGGATCCGTCGGGTTGGGATCCTTTGGCGCTGGGGTATTGTCTCATTTTGGTCTGTCTAGTTCGACAGCCAATCGCAGAAGCGAATGGCGGCCGCTGCAGAGTTTCCACAAAGCTGTGGGGTCCACCTCTCAGATGTGCATAGACTATGCATTATAATATGTACCTGCACTTAGTCTATTGGCTGATTGAATGGCCAGTTGGGAATATTAGCCAGTTCAGCATGCAAGTATGCTGTTTCTGGCCATAATGGAGCATGACATTGTACACTTGTTTTGCTGCCTTTGCTGCAAGTGGCCGCTGAGGGTGGGTTGAATCTGTCAGCCTGTTGTGGAGTTCTCCTGCTGTCTCTAGGTGGGTAGGTAGGTGATCCTGCTGCTGCATGTGTCAGTTCACTTCACGGTTAGGGGTAGGCCCCACTGAACAATGTCCAGGTCTTTCTTAACAAGTCTGACAGGCAAACACAGACGATAAAAACAAACTGCGGAATCTATTAAGATACGTAGGATTTCTTTGTTTTTCTTTTTCAATTGATGTCCTTGTCGCTGACAAGTCAGGACAGGATCTCTCTGTGGCAGAGCAGAGGAGAGCAATTAACAACACTGCTAGAAAGGATTCTTCTTTGTGTCCTTCACACCCGACAAGCCCAAGTTTTAGCGTATTGCTGAATGGTGCAGTACCTGTACGTAGGTTTCACCCAAATTTAAGCTGTCCACTCTGTGTCAATATATTTAACACTCTTCCCGTTCACGTACACCCTCACCCCCTTGGAGATCCCAGGCGATGGGTTCACAAGTTGCCGACCAAAAGAATGCAGCAAATTTACCGCACAGCGGCAGAACTGCTGTGCCAAAGTAAAAAGCACCTAGCACATTTCCTACACAGCAGCATAACTGCTGTGCCAACTTATTATTTCCTCGCCTTGACCTGCTAGGCTTATCCTCCCTTCCAATCCTCCCTCCACTCCCCGTCTCCACTTCCTGTCTCCACTTCCTCACTTCTGTGCCATGCCCCAAAAGGAATTTGCACATCTTCCCAGCTCCACAGACTTTCCTACTTTGCAAGTATATACAAACCGTATAGATGATTTCACACACTTACAACCATTGTTGATCATCCTGACACATTTACAACATGCACACACACAAATTTTCCTGACAACACATCAGAATTGGATTGAACCTATTGCGCCCCCAAAATGATCCACATTATGATCTTTGTTTGGACGGATTTCGAACTGCATGCACTGAAGGATGAGACGTATAGCTAGACACTACGTGGTGTGGTTCTCAAACAGAAGACAGACAGCACACGTGGAAAGATAAGCCCAGATTTTGGGCACGAAGGACATCCAAAGGGGCCTTCCCCTTTTTCTCCTTGCCCGCAGCGGTTCATTTGCTGCTGAGGGTCATTCGAGCTGACAGTAAGTGTGGTGAATTATCCCTCTGGCTTTGGCTACTGATGTGAGTAGTACCTATCAAGTCCATGACACCTACTCATCAGGAATGTACATCAACTTTCTGGGCTTCTCAAGTACATCATGATAGAGCGTTGTATTTGGTGAAGAAGGTATGCGATACCGTCTTTCCGTTGGTGTCAACAGTTTCCTTAACCTTAAAGCACCAGTCCGGCTGCAGAACCTGACAGGTTGCTAGCCAGCTGCGCCTTAAGTCTCGCCGAAACTACAAGTGTGCGTTGGATTTCTCATGCAGCAGTAATTGTCTGTCAGACTCCGTACGGATCATCCAAAATTCCTTGAGGCTGACAAATGGCCCAGTTGGCTGTGGAGCATTCACATGACTGGTGGTTTATGAACGCAGTCGACGGATAATCTGCTTCTGCTTCAGTTTGCATCACAGGTAGGCACTCTTTCTTTTTCGTAAGAAAAAAGAAAGCGAGAGCAGTCCATGATTTTCATCACCTCAGATTTGAACTCATAATCTGTTTGTCCAGTTAGGTGTGTGTACCAGCCATCCACAAGTAGCTAAAACTAGGCACTGTTAACCTTTTGAGGCTTTGGTTATTGGTGGCTGGCATGAAAGAGGTTGAAACTGATATTCTGTGCAGTTGTTTATGCGTCTTCTGTTGGCCGGTGAGAGTCTGGTTCAGTTAGTTCAGAGTATCTTTGAGGGTGTCACTGAGTGGTTGGTGCCCAAAATAGACTGTCTAGTTAAGGGAGATAATGGGTCTCCAAATTTCCCTATTCCTTCTTTCTTTTCTGCAATCCAGCTGTGTTTTCTTTTTCCATCTCTTTTGTATTGGGGGCACCATTCAGTAATGAACCTTTTCTTACTGTGTTTCACTATACATGCGACAATCTCCTTTGTCTTCTTAGCATCTGGTGGGTTGCGGTATTTGGGGTGGTAAGAGCATCCCCATGACAATCTCCTGTGGCATTTACTGACAAATTTCACTGTATATTATCAGCGGGCACAGTCTCTTTTTTTTTTAAGCTTGATTTTATTTATATGTATGAGCAAAAGGAGGCCGGGAATCCCTCCACATCTCAACCCGGAATAATGTGACCAGCAGTCAGCGTGGGCTTTAACTGGAAAACGGGTCCAGTGTCCCATTCTTCGGAGATCTCCTCTAGCTAATCCTCCACCTAGTTATCAAAGCCAGTCCCCGCGGGAGCTCAGATAAAAGGGAGAAAGTAATGAAATTCAACCGAAGGCTACTCATTCTTCCTGGAAAATAGTTTGGGTTTTCTCTTCTGACTTATCGGTATAGTAACTATTCTCAGAGCATAGGCAAGCTAGAAATGCATGGATATATCTTACAGTCCTCAGCGGACTGAAGAGGCAGGTCTCAGCTCACTTTTTCACATGACTATATTCTTCAACAAGACATTATTCTCGTTGTTTGTGGGACGCTGGACCCGCTTTCCGGCAGGTGCTGCTCCCCACAAATAGATTGGAGCCGTTTCTTTATAAAAAAAAAAAAAAGAAAAAAAAAAGGGGGGGGTTTCTTCTAAAACCCTAAACCCCGTTCTTCCCCCTGCCTGCTACCGGAACTCTGGCCTCCCTGTGGGTATCCTCCTGTTGTGTGAAGGCCCCCTTTTTTTAAAAATCCTGAGTCTTCTAAGATCAGGTGTAATACCGCTCTACCACCCTAAGTCCTCTACAATCCGGTGTGAGCCCGCACTTCTCAGCTGGAAGGCTGTGAGGTTGTCTCCTCTGCCTGTTGCTAAAAAAACAGCCTTTCCTGTGGGGACCCTCCTGGTGTGCCAGTGCGCTTTTCAACAACTCTGGGTCCTATGTGGTCTGGTCTAAGCCCGCATCTCTCAGCTGGGAGGCTGTCAGATCGGCGTATTCAGCTACAGCGGGGTTATCCAAACTGAGGCCGCAGGAATGTTCCACAGTTGTTCCTTACATCCTAAGTCCGAAGTTTTCGTTGACATTTCACCTGCTGTCGAGGGTCACTGCTGCATCTGAGAGTGTTTGAGAGACTGTCGAGACACGGTCATCGTGAAGCTGTTAACTTGCCAGGGTGCCCCAGGCAAGTCTGAGGGTGTTGCCCATTATGGTCCCCAGCTTACCATTGCCCAACACGTTCCTTTTGAAGTTGTCAATGATGTCCTGTTGTTTGGTCGGGTCGTCTCATATACTCTTCCTGGTGCGGCACCAATCTAAGTGGCATTCGATGAGAAGGGTTTGTATGAGGCCTTCCCATGCCTCTGCCAGTGTCACGAGCTGCTTGGCAATTGTTTGTTTGCAGAGCTTCTTCCAAATTGCCCATAGTGTGAGAGGACGGAGTCTCCGGTACAGTGTGTGTGGCCACCTCTCCTGCATTCGCGGTTCCTTGAGACCTGTCAGTGTGAGTAGCGGGTCATCCAGAAGGGGGATCGATGTGGCTGCTTCCCAGAGATTGGCCGCTCTGGCCCTTAGTTGGGCCGCTGACTCGCAGGTTAGTAGGCAGTCTGGGAGGTCTTCTGGAGTAACCTGTTCGCAGAATGCACAGATTTCATCGAAGTCGACTCGTGCTGCAGGAGACCGTCATCTATTGATCCATTGGTTGATAATGTTAGGGCACCAGAATTTGAACGATAATTCTAGATGGCCTCATACTAGGTCTTAAACCCGCTTTTCAGTTTTTTCAATGGATTTCTTGAATTTTATTCACTTGTTCACTTGGTTATTTATTTATTTGTTCTGTTTATTTATTTATCTTCGGACTCCCGGATTGTGATATCCTCTCCCACCCCCTCTCTCCACTTGCTTACCTTTCTTAGCCAATCTCCCTGGCCATGTCCTTGAACAGTTTGCTGAACTTTTCCGCTGACCTTTCCCAGACGCCCCCTCAAATCTCAACCTTTGGTGATAACGTCAGTTTGGCTTGCTGGATCATCCAAGCTTGTTTCCAGAAGAAGATTCACATTGATACCCGACAAAAACAGGGATGTCATGGATGCACGTCACACATGTAGATTGCTGGGAAACAGTAATACACGGGTGGATATCTATTGAAGATTAAGGGTTATGCTCCACAGATCTACTTCGAGGATTTTCCTCGAAGGGACTCAGGGGTGGACTGGGTCGATAAGCAGCTTTACCGACTATGGATCTTGAGCTGTAAGTAGGAATGGCTGGCTCTCGAACCAGCTGGACTTCGATACAGCCACCTTGCAGTGAAGAAATCGGAGCCACAAGGATCAGAATAGAACAAAAACACCAGTAAATATAGAAGACAAGGCTACATAGTACATACAGACTATTGCGACCCAAGTTAGACTTCAAAAGGAAGATTATGGATCGATGAATGCGCCAGCTAAATGGAAGCTGCAAGTCCTTTCATCCTATCAGGTGGTTCATGGGACAAAAAAATTCAGCCCTCCAAGATGGCATCCCTACAATGACAAATTGAGCACAGATGTCCGGCCGGCGGCCACAAACGACTGGCTGATAGATCATTCACAAAAGATTTGCGATTCCACAGTGCAAACACTGCCACAAAGGATTCCCCTCATGCAGAATCAGAGAAACAATAGAACACATTTTCCTGCAATGTCCAGGGGCGGTGCTCACATGGAGATGGTGGGACAGAATTAGGAGATAACTCGGGACAACACAGACACCCTAGGATTGGCGGGTTCCCATCTGCGGGGCCTGCCCCCCAAAAGACAACAACTTTGCAGTAAAAAAAAACGTATTAACTTTCGGAAAAAAAAAGAAGAAAAAACGCACTTACCTTTGCCCCGAGAGAGCTGTGGAGATCGAGGGACTTGCTCCACTGCTGACCAAATGTGCAACATGAGCATGAATCTTCTGGTAGAACACAGGTCGCAGGCGCCCTTCCGGTATCTGGCTATCAGATATGGGAGTGGGCCAGTACCGGTGAGGGATGATCAACCCTCACGTAATTTGGAAAGGTGGTTGGCAGGGTGTCTTTTTTTTGAGGCCTGATGTTTTTTTTTTTTTTTTTTTTTTACATTCACAGAGTCCCTTTAGACACTGGGTCAGACACCACTAGCACCCGGGGGGAGGCTCCGTCTATTGGTGGGGAGCATCACCTGCTGGAAAACGGGTCCAGCGTCCCTTTACAGAATGCATTGCAGAATAGATATAGGTTGGATCAAGAGAAGTTGAGTGATCTTGAACCTGCCAGCATTGATTGCTCTGGTCACCAGAGGATGGACTGTGCAGGTTGTTAAGGGAGGGGAGGAAACCTCTTCGCCCTAGCACCAGGCGCCAGATATCTACTGCTGAAAAACTAGCCCCTCCCTCCCTCTTTTGTACTTTCGAAGGTTTCCCTTTTCCGTTCAGATTGTGGACTTACCCGCCAGCATTGATTACCCTGAGATCTTCAGGGGGTTGACTGTGCAGGAGTAAGCAAAAGCCTGGCTACCATCATTTTTTTTTTTATTTATTATTATTATTTTTTTTTTAACAAAAAGGGCCCAGTGCCCAAGGCTGATATTAACAATAAGAAGATTGAGGCCGGGGTTCTCACAGTCTACCCGGAGTGACCACATCGAACAAGCTGAGAACCGGGCTTAGCGTCCCTCATATGATGATAGCCTCTTTGCAAAAAGTGAGTAAGAAAGTTACTGAACTAGCTTTGTGCCTCTTCACCCAAACTGAGCGCCAAGAAGACTTGAATACCAAGCACTTAACCAGTTGTAACCATAATAGCAACAACAAAGGAGACCATACTCTTGTATCATCATAAGATCTATCCATACCACTCAGCGGGCACTAGGCAGTTACTTGGAGGGGGGAAAAATAAGGGAATTCAGAAAGAGGTCTTAGAGGGATAGAGGGATCAACAGTACTCCAATCATTGAAGACCAGCCTGTAATTCCTTTTAATGGGATCCTGAGCATCTTCATGTCCACCTTCCCAAATTACATTCCCTAGCCTCCCTCCTTGGTCACTCCCCAGCCAACTTCTGTTGAATTGCTTATTGTGGTGCCAGATCTCATTTTGCAAGGATAAGTGTTGAATATTTTCCTTTTGGTGTTCCCATTTAATAGATATATTTGTTTGGATCTGTTGTTTGATAGTATCAGTAAATTCTGGCCCATCCAGACGCTCACTTTCCATCTCATAAGTGCACCTTCTTAACCAAATTGCCCAGATGATAGCCCTCCTTCCAATTAAGAACAGATTAATTGTGAAATCATCCACTTGATCAGGATTTCAGGTTTCCAAAAGGAGAGCTTTCCAATCCCATGGTCAGAGATGAGAGGTGCCCAGCTGATTCCAGATTCTATCCCACCATCTCCATAGCCAGACCGACCCCGGGCATTGAAGGAAGATATGCTCTATTGTTTCAGGGATGAGTTTAGAGGGAAAAGCCGATTTACAGAGCTTGCACCATGGGTGAGCTATACCTTTCTGTTCTAACGAAGTTCTATCAATAATCCAATCATTTGTCGGAAGACATCTGTGAGCAATTTGCCATTGTAATGATGCTATTTTTGCTGGTTTAGTTCTAGAGGCTTGGAACCACTTAATTCCTCTCAATTTATCCTTGCTTAAGTCAAGATTCTTATGCCAACGTCCTTCAATACGGTCTTTTAAATTGACCCTGGGACGGAGCATTCTATGAGAGGGTTTGACAGAGAGGGTATGTATGTTTCTGGGATGTGAATGCTCTTGTTTCCCACGGGATGACCAACTCCATTGTGTGGATCAAATGGGAGGTGAGAGATCGGAATCTCTGCTCTAAAGGAGAGCCATTTCTCTTTCACCTTCAACACTCTAATCCGAAAGAGTTGCTCATTTGTGCACCATCTTGTATCATCTTGTTGTCTAGGGATAAGAGTTCCATCCTTTTGAATATCAAAGATTGACAAGAGAATTTGCTCCGGATTATGAATTTTGATTATGTTCCCCACTACCATCATTCATCCCTGGTTAGTTCTCCTTTGCAAGCAAAAGCACCAAATTCCAGTCGTGTCTTCAGTGGACCGGCATGATGAACAATGGGGCGAGGAGGCGGGTTCTGCTTCCAGGGAGCGACTGGAGCAGATTACCAGTCCTCCCTATACTCTTGTCCATCATGGTCGGTTCACTAAAGTCACTATTGGAGAGGTTGCCCTCTGTCGCGGCCATACCAGCTCAATTCCATCAAAACATTGTTGGGTAAGGGAAAGAGGTCAGGGAATTCAGAGGCAGGGGGGAGTGGGATGTTGCTGGGAATTGCAGTCTAGTCCTGGAAGGTCAATCAATATTTTTTCTGCGATGTGTCCAACCGATCGTTATCATCCAGGTGTCAGCCATCCCACTGAATCTTTGCTATCCATCCTCCTTGTTCCCCCCCCAGCCAGTCCATGCAAAATTCATGTAATTTGTGGACAATGTCCGATCTTTTTGTGAGAGCTACCATTGCTTGCACAATTTTTTCCCACTGGGCTCTGATTGTTGTTTCTATCATGTCCTTAATCATTTCCATCATCTCGTCATTTTCCACATGAGCGCCTTCGAGTGTTAGGGTGCATCTGCAACGCCATACGGCCCATAGGACCGCGCCCCTCCCGGCCTTGAATAAGTTGGCCGTAAAGGGCGAGGTTTGAGCAGTCCAATGACCGGTTAGCAAGACTCTCCATTCCCACGGCCAATCACTATTTGTGCCTAGCTGGTTCCAAATCCGAACCCACCCCCGCCACATTAGTATTGAAGCTAGGCATTGTAAAACAAGATGTTTTATTGTCTCATTAACCTTACGAGAAGGAAAACCTTCTTTGCAAGCCAAACACCAGGGGAGGGCCAAGCCTTTCTGTTCTAGGTGGGTATGGTCAATGAGCCATGCGTTTGTGGGCAGGCAGCGATGGATGATCTGCCATTGGAGTGAGGTGGTTTTAGCCGGTTTGGACTTTGTCCCTTTAAACCATTTAATGGGTGTCAGGGAATTCAATAGGACGTTTAGATGTCTTGCCCAGCGATCTACTATACGGTCCTTCAGATTGATTCTGGTCCTAAGCATCCGATAAGAAGCCTTGACCCCCAGTGAGTGGAGATAGCGATATTTTGGTTGGTCATTTCTCGTCGGTATCTTCCATCTCCACTCAATTGCATCTATGGGGAGGACCTGGATTGGCACCTCTGGCGTGAAAGCCACCCAGGAGTCCCCTTCTCGTAGGACCCTCACTCTATGGACTATTCCAGCTTCAATCTAGAAGACTTCATCCGACACTCCCCTGATAAGTCTGGTTTGCTGTGTTCGATAGAAGAAGTTTACCAACACTTCCCCTGGTCTGTCTGTAATCACTTGTCCCACTCGCGTTGCATCCCCTCTTAATACAACCCACTCACCTTCCTCCACTGTCGGTCCTCGCCGAAGGGTCCTCAGCCATGCAAGAGGAAGGGCAAAAAGGATCTGGTCTAGTCTCTCACCTATTCCTTGGCAGTGAGGGAGCTTTGTCCTCAGTTATTCCTCTGAGACCCAATTAGCCCTGGTTTGGTCTCATAGATCCCCTACCCTCGTGACCCCGTTTCTTACCCATCCTTTCCACGGACGGCTCAAGCTGAGAAAAACCCGCCCTTGCATCTGTTACCCATCGGTTTCCGAATAGGGGTTGGCGAAAAACTTTCTCCCAACGCTCAGGGAATGGTCTATTTGGAAGTGGGAGCCTCCTTCCGTCTTTAATTAGATTGCTCCAAAATCCATCTTTTCTCTGATCCTTGCAAGCCGCTGCCCGATCTGAGTGTGGTTCTGGTCGGGTGAACGGCCTGGGGATTGCCCAGAAGACATCGTCTAACCATGCTAATGGGTGTATGGAAGAGGCAGCCTCTGGTGCCAGTCTGAAAAGTTGTTCCCAGGCTAGAGGTTCCCAGGTAAGGCCGGCGGTGCAGATTAGTCTCTTCAACCATTGGAGTGAAAGGGTTGTCGATTGGGTGGTTGGGTCAAGTATACCCAGACCACCCTGAGACTTAGGCTGCACCACCGCATCCTAGGCCACCCGACTGATGGCATGATGAGCTTCATGATTACATCTCCATAGAAAGGCTGCTACCTGTCGTCTCAGGTCTTTTGAGGTCATTCTGGTCAAGGGCCAAATTGCCGATTTATACCAGAGTGTTGCCAAAACCACCGTCCGGATTTGTCGAGGAGCAGCGGGATTTGGCAGCAGTGTCGTGGTGGCAGAGGTCAGCAACCGACACTATCTTCATCAACCGGAAAATGATCGTTGAAGTGGCGAGGGAAGGGGTAGGAATTTGATCTCACTTTCAAGCACTGCACTTACTTCTATTAGCATCAAGTTGTTCCTACCTTTCTCCTATTTAGAAGTATATACTTATCTATGTACTTATCTTCTTACTTGTCTACTTTATTGATTAATCATCTTCTAATCGCCTGATCATCATGCTATCATCTTCATAATCACCATCTTTAATTAATATTCCAACTAAGGTCTTAATATATATTCCTGATCATCCTTATTATCCTTATCTTCAACTTTTTGATTTTCACATTAAATTAATCTGAATGGTATTCTTTAATATCTAAAATATATAATTTATTAACTTCTAATTAACCAATCCTTGATGATTTTTTTCAATCTTTTTTCAATCTTGAATGGTATCTCTTTATATCTTTATTCAATCAATCCTTCAGTTCTTCAATTGGTATTCAGGTGCTTCATGCCTGATCTTCTCTCTGAATTGCTTGGGGTTTCACAAGGTGGGTGGTGAACACCCTGGAGGGGGTACGGGCAGACTGAGGGGGATACTCTATTCTGGGGCTGGGGTAGATGTGAGCGAATGCGTCCAACCTCAGCGGGGGCAGATTAGGGTAAGGGGTAGACAGAGGTTTACTTTAGGAGGGAACTGTATGCCTCTGGAGAAGATAGGGGTGGATTGTGGGCCTGTCCCCCAGTTGGGGCCGATGACGAAGATCCTCAAGTAGGTATTCGATGTTGGTGGAGGCAACTATGGGACAGGGTGGAAAGGAGGAGGGTGAGGATCTCCTTATGTTCTGTTTGCTCGGCTGTGCTACGTATGTAGCATGGTTTTAATCATTATCAATCTTCAATCTCACTGTGCTATGTAAGGGACTGCGAGACAGACAACTGTATTTAAAGATCCAGGCTCAGTGTAGTACATTACGGTCTAGGCTATGTCTAGCTTATCTGACTTTATTCCAATCCTAAACGATGGTCAACTTTCTTCTCTTATAGGATACAGGTTTCAAGGATGCTTGGACTCCTGACCCCTGCCTTGCAAAGTGATGATGTTTTATGCTCCTAGTTTGTCGATTCCAGAACGACGCTGGTCGGTGCTGGGGCGAAGCCTTGTGACCTGTTTAGTAGCACGAGTGTGAGGCCTGGTAGCGAGATTTGGGGATTGGTCGAGGGGGGAAGGCAATCCACGGGCGAACTGGGGTGTGCTGCCATGACGACCTGAGAGGCCGGGTACAGTCTTGGCAGTGAAAACATGATGGATATGGCTGGTATTGGTCAGGATGAGATTGTCATTGGAATGCTGAATCAGATAGAGGGGAGGTTGGGAGTTGTTCATGATTTTGGAGTCAGGTTTTGCTGATGTGGTTTGTAGTTTACTAATTATCTGAGCTATGTAAGCTTACCTGTTTTGCTTCCATCCTACGCGTCATTTTAGTTTCCTCTTATATTGCATACAGGATTTTAAAAGTGGTAGAAGCCTGGTCCACGCCGTACAAAGCTATGGTGTTTTGTGCTCTTGGTTTGCCGATGCCAGAACGATGTTGGCCGGTGCTGGGGTGTTTTGCCCCGTGACCTGTTTATGGCAGGAGCTGGTAGAGAGGTCTGGGGATTCGTCGAGGGAGGAAGGCAATCCAGTGGCGAAGTAGGGGGGGCTGCCATGACAATCTTAGGGGCCGGGTATAGTCTTGGCAGTGAAAACACGAAAGATATGGCTGGTATTAGCTAGGATGATACGACTTCTGGAGTGTTGTATCTGGTTTAGGGGAGACTAGGAGTTGCTCATGGATTGAGAGGTCAGGCTTTGCTTACGTCGTTCATTAGTTTTTTCTTGTCATCATCATCATCATCATCATCTTATAGCATCAGTAGCATCATTGGATTTTCATGAAGGACGCTAGGCCTGGTTCCCAGCACGTGCTGATCAACCAATTTGACATTGTATCTCAGATGACGCTGGACCCGTTTTCCAGCAGAAAAAAAAAGAAAAAAGAAAAAAAAAAGATACACTGCGAGTAGTTCAGAGCTTGAAATGCCCTTTTTCCTAGCTGCGTGTGGGGAGGTACACCCCTCAGTAGCTTGCTATTCATTTTTCAATTTTTTTTTATTTTTTTTTCCTGCGATAGAAAAATTTGGGCTCCATCCAGCGTCCTAACTCAATTGGTTAGGCACGCAAGTGGCATTCAGGAGGTTGTGGGTTCAATCCCCACCACTTGTGGCACTCTTGGTGCCATCCAACTGAGATAGTGAGTTGGATCCTCCCAGTCGGTGTAAGGTCTTCAACCAACACGAGTGTGAGTGTGCGTGTGAGTGGTTTGCATGTCGTGTGTGGGAGAGTGTTGGCTTTAAACACTACCATCTAGAAGGCTGCCCATCCCCCACTTCATAAGACCTTTGCCAAGCTTACTGTCTAGAACATAAAGCATGTTACCCGAATGGCTGCATCCCCGCGTTTGACGCGGTATAACAGTAGGCAGTGTGGGAGGTCTTCTGGAATCTTGAGTACCCTCTTTACAGAGCACACAGATTTCATCGAAGTTGACTTGTGTTGCAGGAGACCGTCGTCTACTGATCCATTGGTTGATAATTTTAGGGCGCCAGAATTTGAACGATAATTCTGGATGACCTCATACTAGGTCTTAAACCCCCTTTTCAAATTTTTCAATGGATTTATTGAATTTTATTTCCTTATTCACTTGGTTATTTAGTTATTTGTTCTGTTTATTTATTTATCTTCGGACTCCCGGATTGCGATATCCTCACCCACACCCTCTCTCCATTTGCTTACCTTTCTTAGCCAATTTCCCTGGCCATATCCTCAATCAGTTTGCTCAACTTTCCCAGACGCCCCCTCAAATTTTAACCTTGGTGATAACGTCGGTTTGGCTTGCTGGATCATCCAAGCTTGTTTCCAGAAGAAGATTCACATTGATACTCGACAGAAACAGGGATGTCATGGATGCACGTCACACGTGTAGATTGTTGGGAAACAGTAATACACGGGTGAATATCTATCATAACTGTTAAGCAGCATTGGCCGCTTGGGGAGGGCGGTGTTCCGCCGCGCGCCAAAATGGGGCTGAAGTTTTGATAAGGGCCGACGGATGAAGGCAATCGACGGAGGGGGGCCATGCAAAGTGACGCGCATACCGAATTGTTCACAGCGCGCCAGAAAACGAGAGAGTGCGCACACGGGGCCCAGCGGCGGCGGGCGTCGATGCGAGGGAAGATCAGGAAGCGTCCAACGTTGGATAGCAAGAAAGTGTCGTTTTATAGCCCGCCCCCTTTTTTTTAATTCTTTATGTTTTCTTTTTTCTTCCTTTTTTTTTTTTTTTTCAATCTCATTTTCGTCTTTGTTTTTGGCATTTCCGACGGCTTCTTTTTCGTTTTGGGCGTTTTCGCGCGGGTGGTGAGTGGGCGGGGAAACGAAAAAAAAAAAAGTTGGGAGGATCTGCCCACCCACCCACCCACACACACACACACGCAGACACACACACACACACACACGGATGCATCCACACATACATACACACTAATATATGTTAGTATTAGTATTTGAAGCTTGCTCACAGTGGTTGTAAGTGTTCTTAGGTATTTCAAAAAGAGAACGAGGTGAGTGGGAGAAGGAGATGGTGGGATATCACGCGTCCTACTAGTGAGGGGGCTAGCTGATGGTGACTCTGCTGCAGTAAGTCTTGTCGGAATGAGGTAGAGAGGATCGATGGGAGGGTTTTCTGTGTCGTTTTTTTAATCCTGTTTATTCCTGAAGTCTGTCTTAGTCATTTTCCAAGTAGCTTTAATTTTCTGAGCCAAAGCCGGGTAATGGCCCTGGTATCTCAATCTTCCAAATTCTATGTAAATTTCTATATGGGACGCTGGGCCCGGTTCCCAGCATGTGCTGCTCCCCACGAATAGATTGAAGCCTTGAAAAAAAAAAGGAAAAAAAAAAAAAAAAAAAAAAAAGGTTGTGGTTGGGTCGGGGTTCGAATCCACGCACAGATTTTGAAATACCCAATTACCTGATGAGATAACCGCTCAAGTGGACTGGGTCCTTGTCTGCTTTTGGGGACTGCTTTCTTTTGAAGTGTATCCGACGTCAGGCTGCTGGCATGTCAGGATGTGCCTATGTATCGGAACCCTAATGTTGCACAGTGTGGCAGGCGGATTCAGTCCTGCAATTTTGAAGCACCAAGTTTGGCGATTTTTCGTGCTCAGAGTAATTAATCAAAAGATCTCAAATTTTCAGATTTTTTTTTTTTTTTTTTTTTCCCCCCCCAAATTCGATCCCTCCAGTGCTAGCGATGCTGATAAGAGCCGACACCGCTAGCACATGGGGATAGGCTCCATCTATTGATTGGGGAGCATCACCTGCTGGAAAACGGGTCCAGCGTCCCTTTTGAGAATACACATCAGAAAAACCGTAGGAAAAACCTGCCAGCATTGATTGCCCTGGAGACCTGGGGATTGACTGAGCAGGGGGAGAGCCTCTTCACCCTGATTGCGGCGTCAGATTACCACTGCTGCGTACTGACTCCGTCCTCCCTCGTCTAACCCCGGTCTTTTTTGTAAGCACTTGAGCAGAGTTGCTGGGAACCGGGTTCAACATCCCTTTTTGAGATGTCCTAACCTTCTAGAGCTATAGTTGGGGCCCAGTCAGGGCCACAAGGTGGCACCAGTGACACCTTTCTGTTCCCCTGCTAGCCCTTTCTTCCTACAATCTAGTCTGTCGTTGCAGCTCTAACCCGTCGCATTTGTATCCAGCCTTGCCTGGGATAACTGTAGTTTCTCCTGTCCATCTGTTTCAGCTTACTCCTCTAATGATTATTAAGAATAGGAAGTTAGATCCGAAATCCTTGCTGCCAGCATTGACTGCCCCAGTAGCTGGGGGGTTAACTGTGCAGCAGAATAAACTTCTTTGTTCAGTCAGCAGGAAAAGAAAAAAAAAAAAAAAAAAAAAAAGGGGGGGGAGGGGAAGAGAAAAAAATGGGGGGACAAAACAAAATAAAATTTTGAAATTTTGTAAATTAGATTCCGTTTTTTCTAGAAAAAATATTAGAAAAAAAAAAACAACTTGAAATAAACGCCACGCCGATGCGTTGTGTTTTTGTTTTTTATCGCCCAACCATGTGTCGGCCAACGGAGAAAGTACCCCAACTTCCACAATTTTTAGCGGTGAGAAGAAAGACTCAAATCCGCTGAAAATTTAAGGGTCTGCAGGTTTTGTCTTAATCTTTCCACGAAAAATGTTAAGACTGCAAAATAAATGTTGCGCCAAATGGTCTCATTTCCTATTCTTGGCACTTTACCTTTTTTTTTTTTTTTTTTTTTTTTTTTTTTAAACAAGTGCTCCAATCTATTCGTGGGCAGCAGCACGTGCTGAGAACCGGGCCTAGCGTCCCATATCGAATTGTACAGATCATTGACAACATTTGAGATCGTTTGAGATCATTTGAGATACCGGAGCCATTACCGGCTTCGACTGAGAACAATCTGTGAACACGATGTGATTCAGAAACATGGGGAAGATCATGAGTATCTAATGACCTATTAGGGAACTACTCATGCAATAACCTGCCACAATGGTCCTACGAATGTCACAACCCTCAGGTTCCCTAACAAACCCTTTAAAGACTTCCCAACGTCGTCTTACTCCCTGCTGAGCTTTTCCAGGCCTCACGCTCCCACCCTTCTGAGCCTCATAGCGCGCTTCCGGGGCGGGGCAGACGGCGGGTGTCGATGCGGATGTACATCTCGAAGGAGAGCCCTCCGATATGCGAATGTCGGGTCGGCCGTCGTTTTGTGCCTCTTTTTTCTTCCTTTCTGTTTGTTTCTCCGTTTTTTTTTTTTTTTTTTTTTTTTTTTTTCTCTTTTTTGGGCGCCGCATATCGGGTCGGCCGTCGTTTTGTGTGCCCGTTTTTTTGTTTCTCTTTTTCGAGCGGTACATATCGGGCCGACCGTCCTTTTGTATGCCCGCTTTGTGTAGCGACCGTTTTTCCCCTTTTTTTTTTGGCGATGCATATCGGGCCACCCGTCATTCCCTTTGTTTTGTTGTTTTGGCCGCTGTAGCGTGTCGTCGTTTCCTTTTTTTTTTTCGCTCCCTGCTTTCCCTTCTTTTTTCTTTTTCGTCACGTGCCTGTCGCTTTCCCCTCCCCGCTCCCACTTTTCTCTTTTCTTTTTTCGTCGATCGCTACCGTTTAGGGCAAAGAGCATCGGGGCGGCAGAGGCAGCCGCAGCAGGCAAAGCATCCATGGAACGCACCAGTCACAATGACACTCACACGCCTTTTTTCGCTCCCCTTTTTTTTTTCTTTTTTTTTTTCTTCGTCGCGTGCCTGTCGCTTTCCCGCTCCGCGCTCCCTCTTTTGTCTTTTCTTTCTTCGTCGGTCGCAACCATTCAGGGCAAAAAACATCGGGGCGGCGGAGGCAGCCGCAGCAGGCAGAGCACCCACGCAACGCACCCAGTCGCAGTGACACTCACACGCACATGCAACCACGTCGTTTTGTGTGCCCGCTTTGTGTAGCGGTCGTTGTCCCCCTTTTTTTTTGGCGCTGCATATCGGGCCGGCCTTCGTTCCTTCTTTTTTTTTTTTTGGCCGTTTTAGTGTGTCGTTGTCCCCCTCTTCTTTTGGTGCTGTAGCGTGTCGTCGTTCCCGCTTTTTTTTCGCTCCCTGCTTTCTCGCGCGCCTGTTGCTTTCCTGCTCTGCGCTGCCATGTTTCTCTTTTTTCTTTTCGTTGGTCGCTACCGTTTAGAGCAAAAAGCATCGGGGTGGCAGAGGCAGCCGTAACAGGCAGAGCACCCACGCAACACACCTTGTCACAGTGACACATGCACACACAGACACACACGCAGCCACTCACACCCACACGCACACACACATGCACACACAAACATATTAAGATTATGAAGTTTCACACACATACACACACACAAACATATTAAGATTATGAAGTTTCACACACACACACACACACACACATTAAGATTATGAAGTTCCACATGTACACACATACACACACACATATTCAGATTATGAAGTTCGCTGCCACTCACACGCACACACACACACACATATTAAGATTATGAAGTTCGCTGCTAATGGTTGGTGTCGGGGTTTGAACCCATGCACACATTTGAGATACGCAACTCCCCTAACCACTCAGGTCGACTGGGTCGGTGTGTGTTTTGGGGGACTGCTTCTTTATGAAGTGTATCCGACGTCAGGCAGCTGGCAGGTCAGAATGTGCCTGTGTGTCCAAACCCGCACTAGGCCGCTAGTTGAATTAAAAAGAAAAATACATATAATCCTGAGTATACATTAAAATGAAAACATTCAAAAATTGTCCTTCGGGACATCCGTTAAAATTGGAACGATAGAGAGAAGATTAGCATGGCCCCTGCTCAAGGATGAAAAAAAAAAAAAAAATTAAAAAAAAAAATTAAAAAAATTAAAAAAAAATAAAAATAAAAATATTCATGCGCAGTTCTAAGCGGCCCGGTGCGGGTTTGGTGTGTGGTGAAGCAAGATATGGATCCAAGTGCAACAAGAAGTGTGCCGCCTACCCTGTTTAAAAAAATAATAATAATATTATCGACTATTCGTTAGAAAAAAAAAAAATTCATGCCCACTTCTTAGCAGCCCCAGTTTGGGATTTGTGTGTGGTGCAGCATGATGTGGATCCAAGTCCGAAGTGGGGGGGCGGGGTGCATATGGTTTGTGAGTGGTGCAGCACTTCATGCGCACTTTTTTTTTTTTGCAGGCATTGCCCGCACCACCCACACTGTGGGCGCTTAGCTAGTTGAAGATTAAGGGTTATGCTCCACAGATTTACTTTGAGGATTTTCCTCGAAGGGACTCAGGGCTGGACTGGGTCGATAAGCAGCTTTACTGACTATGGATCTTGAGCTGTAAGGAGGAATGGCTGGCTCTCGAACCAGCTGGACTTCGATACAGCCACCTTGCAGTGAAGAAGTCGGAGCCACAAGGATCAGAATAGAACAAAAACGCCAGTAAATGTAGAAGTCGCGGCTACACAGTACATACAGACTATTGCGACCCAAGCTAGACCTCAAAAGGAAGATTATGGATCGATGGATGCGCCAGCTAAATGGAAGCTGCAAGTCCCTTCATCCTATCAGGTGGTTCATGGGACCACAAAAAAACTCAGCCCGCCAAGATGGCATCCCTACAATGACAAATTGAGCACAGACGTCTGGCCGGCGGCCACTAATGACTGGCTGATAGATCATTCACCTTTGGGACAGAAAAGATTTGCGATTCCACAGTGCTAAGTACTGTCACAAAGGATTCCCCTCATGCAGAATCAGAGAAACAATAAAACACATTTTCCTGCAGTGTCCAGGGGCGGTGCTCGCATGGAGATGGTGGGACAGAATTAGGAGATAACTCGGGACAACACAGACTGGCCCTAGGATTGGCGGGTCCCCATCTGTGGGGCAGCTGCCCCCCCAAAAGACAACAACTTCGCAATAAATATGTTTGTTCAAATTCCTCAGAATTCCTCACAATTTCTGAGCCGAAGCCCGGTAATGACCCTGGTAACTATTTGATTTTTCCAATTGTTCAATGGTCATAAGGGACGCTCGGCCCGGTTACCAGCACGTGAAAATCGGCACGAATAGGGCTCAAGAAGAAAAGAGACAACTGCGCCTGTGACCGGTGCAGAGTTCCAGTTCGCAGAAATAACAGTACACTGAGTACACTGCAAGTTCGGGCCGAGAGCAGTTCGAAACTGCGAAAAAAAGTTAAAAAACAGTAAATGATGCCTTCAACGGCCTGCCAGTTTAACAATTCGCAAAAATGGGAGGTACCGGTACCGGTACTGGTCATTTTCCCATGGGCGTAGCCTAGACATCTTGGCCGTGGCCCAGCCACGGGCGTGGCCTAGACATCACGGCTGTGGGCGTGGGGAAAAAAAAAAGAAAAGCATCTCCGACATGGCCCAGCCACGGGTG
Source organism: Chara braunii (assembly GCA_003427395.1). NCBI lineage: Eukaryota > Viridiplantae > Streptophyta > Charophyceae > Charales > Characeae > Chara > Chara braunii. Next base: position 1,413,542 of record BFEA01000266.1, on the reverse strand, counting down.
TGCAAAAAAGAAAAAAGAAAAAAAAGAAGGGCAACAGCAAGTGGCCGCCTGATTTTGCGAATTACAAGCTTCCAACCGGGTAGAACTGCGAAGGTACCTGCTTTGTTTTGCAGGTTCGAACTGTTCTTGGCTCGAACTTGCAGTGTACTGTTATTCCTGTGAATTCAGAACTCCTCACCGCACCTGGGCGTAGTTATTTCAAAAAAAAAAGAAAAAAAGTTTAGTGTGGGGAGAAAGGCACTATTATGGGCACTGTGTACAAGAAGATGCACACGCCAAATGGAAAGAGTGAGGATGGACGGGGAGGAAATGACAGAGATAATCAGACAACAGATACAAACTGAACTACAGGCTGGATGGGCCACAGCGAAGGAAGAACTGTATCTGCACCGAGAACATGCAGATATTTTGGAAAGAAATCCAGAAATTTGCAAAGGACTGGCGGTGCGAGGAAAAGGGAGGGTAGATTGCAGAGGTAGAGAGGAAAGGAGAAGAGTAATCAGACCAGCAACCGATCAAGAGAGACTACGTCCTGTTTTTTTCACGCATGGACACTGCCACCACCATCGGAATTTCCAGATACATTCTTCCGGAATCAAATGCAATAATCAAGCTACAGAGGCATGGAAAGGGCCAGGCGGTAACGAGGCCGAGGGGGGTTGCGCCAAAGATGATACTTCCACCATCGCGGCCAAGAAATAGACTAAAGAGGCAGCAGCAGATCCTTCTACAGAGGCTCCAAACCACGATCGGGAGGACAAAATAGTTATGACAGGATATCCACACAAACTGGTGCTTACTCTTTCAATTCTGAATACGACAATGGGATGCTCGACCTGGTTTCCAGCAGGTGAAGCTCCCCAGCAATAGAAAGGAGCCATCTTGCCGGGGGGTTGGTACTAGGGGATGCATATACCAACCTCATTGATACACCTCAGCAAATGTCAAAAGAAAAAAAGAAGGGAAAATTGCATATGTACCCCACTTAAAGATGGGAATACCCGCTATACCCAGATGAGCGCCTGACTTGCATCTATACCCAGACCCTGTCCAACTTAAGCTAATACCCTACTTTTCCTGTGTGCCAACTTATACGCGTACCCAGTCCCACAGGCCCTTTGTTGGGGAGCACAAAATTATGCTTGTACCCAGGAACCGGGCAGGCGAAATTGGGCATGCACAGAATTTGCCTGTATATGAATCTACTGATATCTGCAGAGTTGCTTTGTTCTGTGCCCCTGGTATGCCGATGCCAGAACGACGCTGTCCGGAGCTGGGGCATTGCCCTGTAACCTGTAAATGGCAGGAGTGTGAGGCCTTGTAGAGAGATCTGGGGATTTCATGTGGGAGGAAGGCAATCCAGTGGCGAACTGGGGGGGTCTGCCTAGACAACCTATGGGTCCAGGGATAGTCTAGGTGGCGAGAACAGGTCAGCTATGTTTGACGTTGGTTAGGATGGCATTGTCTCTAAGGTCAGGTTGCTCCAGTAGAGAGTAATGTTCCTCGCATGAGGTAAGATAGAAATGGAGTGGGGGTGCGCCAGGAGATATATATCAAGAGGAATGGTGGGATGGGAGTCTCGTGAGTGGAAAAAAAAAGAAAAAAAAAAAAAGAAAAAAAAAAGAAAAAAAAATGTAATGTCGTGGTACAGGGAGGGCTAGGAGTTGTTCCTGGATTCGGAGGCCAGAATTGCTGATATAGCATAGTCTTCTATATTTTTTACATACTAATCATCATCATCACCATCATCATTATCGTCATCATCATTGGTATTATTATCTCAAATGAATCAACAAATGTTCATCATCATCATCATCATCATCATATGAGGGACGCTGAGACCGGTTCTCAGCATGTTCGGTTTGGTCACTCCGGGTAGACTGTGAGGACCCCGGCCTCAATCTTCTTATCGATAATACTCTCTAAATTCAATTGGTACATGGGACGCTGGACCCGTTTTCCAGCAGGTGTTGCTCCCCACCAATAGATGGAGCCTCTCCCCAGGTGCTAGTGGTGTCTTCTCTTATCAGCACCACTAACACTGGAGGGGGACAAGATTGCTTTCAAAAAAAAAAAAAAAA
>BFEA01000266.1:1384867-1404628 GCA_003427395.1 Chara braunii | reverse complement strand
TACGGGATGTGAGGTTAGGAGTAGGGTAGTGGTATAAATACGAGGCAAGGCATTGGTATGGCCTCGGTATTCTGAGTTGACGAATGGAGTGCTCTATGGGCTTAATCCCCCTGATGAGTGTATGGGCGGTGTAGACGAAACGCGTCGGGGAACGACCGCGTGTATGATTTTCACTCGTAATTTTGCAGGCTATTTGTGTGTTTCGAAACTCCCATTTTGTATGCTTTCTCATACGGAGATGGTGTATGTTGTATTCATCTTTGGGTGTGCGTAACGGAGTGATTGTATGGGTGTATCTTTCTCCTCCGTTCTCATGCTAAGGCAGTCTCGCCGGGCTCTCTTTTTCCTTTTTTCCTTGGGCATTGGGCCCGTTAAAAAAAAAATAAAAAAAAAACAAAAAAAAAACATTTTGGTAGTTGGGTATAACTGCAATTTGGCGGTACCAACCTTGGCCCTCCTCGACACAGTGCACTAAATGCCTGTCTCATATCTATATGTATAGTTATCATCTAGCCCAAGTTTTTTTTTTATCACTCCAGTTGGCTGCTTAGTTAGGGTGGGCGGGCGCAGCGCTACCGGGAGCGTTGTGCCCCGCCCGAGGTTGGGACACCGCACGGAAAGGCCATGGTGAAGGTGCGCGGCAGCGATGGCGACCATCTCCTCTCTCAACCAGGCGCTTTGCGCACGCGCAGGTGACCGGAGGCGCTTGTCCACACCACGTCACAGGTTGATGTGGCAGAGTGGGCTAACTCCCGTTGGTTCTTTGCTTCCGGGAGTTCCACGTTCCACTCCATTGCCGCTGCGTCTTTGCCCGTGGCATATGGCCTGAGAGGCGTTGGCTATGTCGACGCCTGTGGAGTACAGTGGAGTCAGCCCTTGGTAAACTGAAGTGCGAGTGCAGTGGCGACTGCAATCATAAGGAAGTGGGTGCGTCAACAAAATTAGGGCGCTGCTCGGCATCGACAACGGGGCACTGATCATCCTTGGCACCATCATCAACAGGTTGCGGTTTGACAACGGCATCATTTGTCATCATCATCAGGGAGCTGCTCGTCATCATCGTCATTATCACCGTTATCATCAATAGGGCGTGTTTCGGCAGCATCATCACGGTAAGGGTTTGTTGTCAGCATCACGCGTCATCACATCATCAGGAGGCATCACCATCACCATCATCAGGGTGCGGTTTGATACCGTCATCATTCATCATCATCATCAGGGTGCTGCTCATCATCATCGTCACTATCACCGTCATCATCAACAGGGCGTGGTTCGGCAGCAGCATCACGGCAATGGTTCGTCGTCAGCATCAGGCGTCATCACCATCGTCAGGCGTCATCACCATCATCATCATAAGGGTGCCGCTCGTCACCAACATCAAGGTATGGGTGATCATCATCATCTTGTCTTCATACGGCGCCGCTGAGGTTGCTCGTCATCATCATCATCATTGTCATAACGTCAATATCATTGCCATCATCAATACCTCACCCTCATAAGGCGCTGTTGGCGAAGCTTGTTCGTCATAGGGCGTTGCTTACCCTTATCATCATCATCACTAGGTTATTATCCAAGGTGTTCGTCATTTGCACCATCATCATCCTTTTGTCATCATAGGGCGTTGGGCGTAGTCGCCATCATCATCATCAGCAGCAGCAGCATCATCATCAACATCAGCATCATCATCAGCATCATCATCATTGACATCATCAACATCATCAACATCATCATTATCATCATCAGCGTTATCAATTTGCAATCATAGGGTGTTGTTGGTACTGTTCTTCGGTACGATCAGCATCATCATTCTGTCATTACTATCATCATCATCATTTTGTCATCATTAGGTGTTGCAGTTCAAGGCCTTGTTTGTCTCTCACATCAGCAGGTGAGTTTGGTCGTCATCATCATCCTCTTCAGGATGATGTTTATCACCATCTGCAAATCCAAAAAAAAAAAACTCTCTCTCCATCATAATTTTTAGAAATTTCCAGTTCTGCCATTTATTTTAGGGATTCGATTTGATGGATGTGCTTCAGTCGGGATAGGGCTTCTGTGGTCACGGTTGGAACTCTTGGGGGGACCCTTACTCTACAGGGGCGCTGCAAGGTGGGATCTGGCTGCCCTGTCGGGGGTGGGGCAGATTTGTGGTTTGTCCTTGTCTGGGGCCGGGGTGGGAGAGTTGGTCGCCTTCAACCCCGGCGGGGGCAGATAGGGACAAGGGGAAGGCGAAGGTATCCTCTAGGAGGGAATTGGCTGCCTTTGTGGAAGGGGGGGAGGAGGGGGTCTGTTCCAGGTTGGGGTCGAGGAGGTTTCCTCGGCGGTGGCAGCATGGGACAATGGGCAGAGGGAAGTTTCTCTGTGCGGTGACTTTTGGAAGCTTCTTGGATCGGATTTCTTCTGTTATGCCTGGTAGTTTGAAGAATTTCTCAGGTCTCTGAGGGTTTGCCGATGGGTTGTACGAAGCTGCACTGGATTTAGACTGTTATATTCAAGATTCGTGGCTGTCCATTGCCAGAACGACGCTGGCCGGAGCCGGGTTGATGCCCTGTAGCTTGCCGAAGGTGAGGGCATGAGGCCTTGCAGAGAGATCTGGGGATGCTATACGGGGGGCATCCTAAAGGACAGCTGGGGGTTGCTGACACAGGACGACACTGGCCGGAGCTGGAGTGAGTCGCGCTGCTCTGTAACCTAGCAGTTAGGGGTCGTGAGGCCTGGTTGAGTTTGTCAGAGAATAAGTCAGTTTCGGTGAGCTTTGTTAGGATCTGTTGGAAATCCCTTAGATACTTGAGTTTTTTGGAAAACTGTTGTGGGCTTCAGGAGGTGCTTAGAATCATTGATATAGCATAGTCTCTTTTATATACTAATCACCATCATCATCATCATCATCATCATCATCATCATCATCGGAATTACTATCTTACACTTTTCTAAGAATCACTAGAAGTCCATCATTACTAGCATCACCATCATCATCATGAGGGACGCTGAGCCCGGTTCTCAGCATGTTCGTTTCGGTTACTCCGGGTAGACTGTGAGGACCCCGGCCTCAATCTTCATTTGAATTAAAAAAAAAAAAAAAAAAAAACCTTGTCCCTCCTCCGTCCTGGGTTTGCAAATAATCTGCTTATAGCGGAAATTCCCATCTTTAAATGCGGCACAGATACAATTTTCCCAAAACAAAGGCTGGGGCCCTCGGGGATGCTCTCACCAACCTCTGCAAATTCTCCCCCCCCTCCCCCCACAATAAAAAGGGGGCTCCATAGCCAAATGGAACATTCGTTATTTCGCTTCGCTGTGGACGAAGTGGCCGGAGGTGCTGGAGCGCTCAATGTTTGCGACACAGGCGGCATCTTATAGGGTTCTCATAGCTGCATGGAGTTGAGCCACCATGCCCCGGGGCGTGCAGCATGGGGAAACCAGGTCAGATAGCGTGCTTCCTATGGAGTTTGTCACAACATCGGTCTGTGCGCTCCTACAATGGCGATGGGTTTGCTTTTGCCTCTTTCAAGTCGCCCTTCAGATGTATTTCAGTCCTGTATTGAGCCAGAAAGACTGGCAGGAGGACTTGGGGCCCGTAACATACTCGTCTACAACGACGGAGAAGGTTTTGCGTTCAAGCTTCGAGGTAGGAGAGAGAGAGAGAGAGAGAGAGAGAGAGAGAGAGAGAGAGAGAGAGAGAGAGAGAGAGAGAAGAAGAAGAAGAGGAGCAAGAGATAGAGTGCACAAATACAACTCATATGCACTCAAACTCCACACCAAACCATAGTACAAACACGGGCTTCAATAAATTCCCGCTCATACTCTTCGTATTCAACGTAAGCTCACTCCTTCTGGCACGCACTGCCCCAACGCGTTTCGCTGTCGGCGTGCCTCAATAGTCTCTTCAGGAGCCTATGAGCAACACCTGATGGAAACCGGGTCCAGCGTCCCCTAAATACATCTTTTATACAACAGTGCATCATTGAAGGTGATGCCATTGTGCTGGAGCGTCCCATATCCAATCTACTCTTCCATACCTAACCTGCAACAGGATCGGGTATTGGGGGGAGAAACATCGGGGGGCACCAGTGGAGTCTCCCTCCATCCCCTAACCCTTGCCATCCACCTACTATCCTCATGGCGCCTATTGTGTCTTTACTGAACATTAGACTCTTTCCTGAGAATGTACTGAGAAATCTATGCTGAGAATCGGGCTCAGCGTCCCATAAGATAAAAAACAGATAGTCAGGCCCCGTCCGGGCAATGCGCGGGCATCCCTTAACTGAATCATTTCAAACCAGATGTTAATGGAAGTGGCGCAAAACCACATCCCTGACCTAATAAGCATAGATTGTGCCTAGAATTATATCAAATTAATCGACGCATGCATCTTCCCCCGGGCGCACCTCCAGGGCCCATGGATGGGGGGGAAAGGGAACAGCAAACTCCTGGGCAGGTCGTAATGGAACTTCCGGGTCCACTTTTGTCCAATCATGAAAGTGTAGTGCATAATCTCTTTTGAAGCTGGCCCCCTGCTCCTCCTGCGGAGTCACGTCGCCCGACCAGCACACCTTTATCAGCCATCCCTCCCTTTTTCCCCCAAACCAGTCCTCACAGAAACGGGAAATGATCCTATCAATATCTACCTTAGTAAGTGCCAGGTTTAGATTGTCCTTCTTACTCTGCCATTGTGCAGTGATCTCGCACTTCACCAGTAGGCGCAATTGCTCCATAGATTCCCCCTCTTCCACCCTGGCCCCTTCCAATTCCAAAATGCATCTTCTCCACCATATCACCCACAGGATGGAACGCCTACCCAAGGCAAACATATTCCTCAGAAACGTATTTCCCTAAGACTGGGGGAAGTGGGCCAGTAATATGCTCCTCCAATCCTAGGGCCAGGGGGAATCTGGAACAATGTACCGCCAAATTTTGTCCCACCATCGCCATAGGAGTACGGCAGTCGGACACTGCAAGAAAATGTGTTCCACTATCTCGGCCCTTTTTTGGCAGGGAAATTCGAGAGGCACCCTCGGCACCAGGGTAACGCCTTCCCTTGTTGTTCCAATCGTGTATGATCGATCAGCCAATCGTTGGTAGGCAGGCACCGGTGGGCAATTTGCCACTGTAGGGCAGAAATTTTGGCGGGCCTTTTCCGATATTCCTTAAGCCGCTGGATAGGATGGAGTAGGTCTTTATCTGTGTTGCCACGCGTTCGTTGAACGCGGGTTCCGTGTTCAGTTTTTGAACGCGTTGAACGCACGTTCAAAGAACGCGGGTGCACGCTCTGAACGCGAACGCGCAGAGCGCCACCCACGCCCGGGAGGCCCGTCGGGGGCGCTGGGGAGCGGTGGCGGTGCTTGGGGGGGCTGTGGTGTCTGTGTGTGAATTTGTGTGTCTGTGTGTGTGTGAAAGGTCCTTTTTTTTTTTTTCGGGGGGGTGGGGGAATCCCCCTAACACGGCTCAGACGGCCCATGCAGGCTATCTGAAGGGTCCGCGCAGCCATGTAGCGCAGACCCCCCCACCAAAATCAAGGCAGGCGGTGAATATGAAGTAGAGAACGAACTGGTCGAATATATTCTCAAGATTCGAATTCAGGTCTGTTTTTCAGCAGTTATGGGTTGCTCACGTAGCTAGGGTCTGTTGGTCTCTGCACGTGACCTTTAGGACTTGGCTGCACTATTCACCAAATGTGCAAAACTAGAATGAATCTTCTGCAGAACATGGAATAAATACGCCGCCATATGTTTTGTCTTTTATGCATGTGGTGAGTAGAGGCCCTTAGGGTCACTGCACGTATTCCTAAGAAAAGAAAAACGAGAAATTTCTCGTTTTTCTTTTTTCTTGTTTTTCTTTTTTCTCATTTTTCATTTTTCTTGTTTTTCTTTTTTTCTCGTTTTTCTTTTCTTAGGAATACGTGCAGTGGCGCTAAGGGCCTCTACTCACCACATGCACAAAAGACAAAACATATGGTGGCGTATTATTCCATGTTCTGCAGAAGATACATTCTAGTTTTGCTCATTTGGTGAGTAGTGCAGCCAAGCCCTAAGAGTCACGTGCAGAGACCAACAGACCCTAGTTACATGAGCAACCTATAACTGCTGAAACACAGACCTGAATTCGAATCTTGAGTATATATTCGGCCAGCTCGTGCTCTACTTCATATTCACTGCCTGTCTTGATTTTGGTGGGGGGGTCTGCGCTACATGGCTGCGAGGACCCTTCAAATAGCCTGCATGGGCCGTCTGAGCCATGTTAGGGGGATTCCCCCACCCCCCACCCCCAAAAAAAAAAAAGACTTTTCACATATGGTGGGGGGGTGATGCGGTAGGGGGGGTAGGCCTCTGAGAGGGTTTTTTTTTGCACTTTCGGGGTTCGTAGAACGAGGCCCACCACCCCGTAGTTTGCAACGCGCGCGCACACCCCTCGGGGTCGCGTTCAATTTTTTCGCGCCACGTGGCGCGCATCGCGTTTGAACGAGATTGAACGCGGTCCCAGGGGGTATGAACGGGCGCGTTTGAACGTGAAGGCGCGTTGGGCGCGTTTGAACGTGAAGGCGCGTTCAACGCGTTCACCCGGTTACATAGGCCTTTATCAATATTGAGGTGACGATGCCACTTGTCCTCTCCCACGTCTCTAAGCCCACGTCTACGTCTAAGCATGCAATACGCCGATTTGGATTTAAGTTAGCTAGTGCTACTAATACCGTCCTCCCTTTCCTTCGTGGACCTTTTCGCGTCCAAGTCCACTCCTCAGGGTCAAAGGGGAGGTCTTCAATCGGGGTCATTGGCCGGTATGCTCTCCATCCATTTGCCTCTTCTAACACTCTGATGCGATAGACTTCCTTTTTCTCCTTCCAGATGAACGGGAGTCGGCTCCCCAGTAGCTGGCCGTTCTTGGAGGGGGAAAAGAGCTCAATTAGCACTTGTTCGTGATTGACTAGGTGTATCCTGCCTACCTGAGTGCCATGACCTGGTAGACCGACCCAGTCCCCGTCCTCGAGGGAGGGGCCTTTCTTAAGTGTGACATACCACTGGAGCGGAAAACTCTCAATCAGACTATCTAGCGCTGATTCCGTGAGGTGACACTACCTCAGGCATCCGCGCATTCTATTGCCTTTTTTCCACTCCCCTGAGTCTTTATCCCAAAGGTCCCCCGCCTTCCTAATTCCGTGCTTCACCCACCCCTTCCACAGGGGGTCCGAGCAACATCTTATCTGTCCCAGGGAGTCTGTAATTAACCTGTTACCGAACAGGGGTTGCCTAAATACTTCCTCCCACCTTCTTGGCATCGCATGGTTTGGGATTGGGAGTTTCCTCCATGTACGGAGGAGACGTATCCAGTGTTCATCTTCCAGGTCATCATTCCTATATTTCCTTGGTAACCTCCAATACCTGTCATCCAACCATACCAAGGGGTCGACCTCGGGAGGGGCCTCCGGTGCCAAGGCAGCGATCTGTGCCAAGGCTAGGGGGACCCAGGGGGAAGAGGGAGCAAAGACGATGTGGTGGAGCCAATGGATGCTAAGTGCCTGAAACTGTGTGGAAGAATCAACAATTTCGAGACCACCACCAGCCTTAGGCTGGATAACTGATTCCCACGCAACCCGACTAATGGTGTGGGAATTGTCACAATCCCCTCTCCAGAGAAAGGCTGCCAGCTGACGGTTGAGGGCCCACGCCGGGATCTTTGAGAAGCTTCCATCCTACCTGCTACCTACCCTACCCCGGCCTCATCCTTCACTACTCTCCTAACTAATAGCTTATACCGGTCTCTGCTCCTCCCCCTTCAGTTCTTCCCTCTTCCCACATCGCCATCCTCTTCCTCTTCTTTACCAATTTAGATCCTGTCATGTGTGCTCTTGCCTCGACTGTGGAGGGAAATGAAGATTAACGGGCTATGCTGTAATCGTGTATCTTGTTTCCAAAGAAAGATACCAAAATCGCGGAGTTGGAAACTCCCCGTTCTGTTCCCTCCGATTACTATCTACTGGTCCCCTTTTTTTCCCATCTGATCTACTTCCCTGGCCTGCCCGCTTACGCTTTTTTTTTTTTAACTAACATATGTTACAGAGCTATTAAACGGGTCATTCTTCTGAACTCGGTACTCCTGAGAGAAGCACCCGGTCTGATACTATTGAACCGTCCTGCACTTAAAGGGAAAAACAGGAGCCTCTAAACGGTCGTACTAATATAAATAAAATAAAAAGAAAAATAAATTAAAAAGAAAACAGAGCCAAAAAGACAAAATAAAAGAGAAGCAAACAACGGGCGCATTTACTACCGAACCGTCCTTACTCAAAACTCAGAAATCGACTAAGTCCGGGGTACAAATTGGAGAGCGGTGCCCTCTGATGACTCCCGGACAATTTGGCGAACCTTGCCAAAGCCCCGAGAGAGAGAGAGAGAGAGAGAGAGAGAGAGAGAGAGAGAGAGAGAGAGAGAGAGAGAGAGAGAGAGGGAGAGGGAGAGAGAGAGAGAGAGAGAGTTCAGGGGCACGTGCAGCGGCCACACACTACACACCACACGGAGAGAAGACAAAGCACAAAAGTCCGGCGATCAAACCAACTTTAACTCCAAAAACACTGAACATATGCGCCTCAACGCATTTCGACCTGGGCGTATACCGGGTCTCTTCAGGAGGTACAACCCAGTGAACCCACCAACCCCCATTAGTGAGAGTATGGCCATCTCTCAGAAAGAACAGTACTATAAAACCAACAGTGCATTTTGCTGTTATGTCTGCTCTACCAATCACCTTCCCTTGCCCTCTGTCCGTCTCTCATGCTCCTCTCACACATGTCTGCTTGCGTGAGTAGCACCACCCAAAAAACTATCCCGAAGCTCAACACTTCGCATAGAAGGTGTGATGCTTACCACGGTCCTGGCTGGAACAACGTTCTTATCTTCTCGTCGGGGTATCATCCAACGTCCCCAGGCTTCTCGACTCTCGAGGTATGCCCGAGAGATCTCCTGGCCAGAAGCATTATCTGTTTCTGGTTTCGCAAAAAAATGGACGTACTAAAAAGCGATTGCTTGATAGATGCATGCTGGATATGTCGGTTCACAAAAAGGCTAGACGAGGAATAAGGGCTCATCCTAGCGTTGAACTATTTTTTCTTCTTTTTCTTTTTTCTCTTTTTTTTCCTTTTTTTTTTTCTTTTTTTTTCTCTTTTTCTTTTTCTTTTTCTTTCTTCTTTTTCTTCTCTGTTTTTCATCTCTTTTTCTCTCTTTTGCGAGGATTTGAGCCCTCGGCAGTGCTGGAAAAGGCCTTGCCACACCCTAAGTGAAGGCAGACCTGCCAATATGTGCCAAGGCCTGGGTACAGGCCAGTGTGATCACGCTAAAGGGGCTGTTGGAATCTATGTGCGGGCATGAATCTTCGCAGCGGCCCTTCCAGGGCTCACCCCACATCTCGGCTGAGGCCCCGTACAGACTTGTGCCCGCCCTAACTGAAGGCGGGCCATAATATTTACAAGAGGCCTATGTTTGTCAAATTCTGCATGAGGTGTATAAGACAGTTGCAGCACGGCAGTTGGTTACAGAGCAACGTGAGCCTCTCCAGGCTCTTTCCGGAAGTCGCATCCTCGACGGGCAGTTGAGCCCAGGGCCCTGTACAGTTAAGGCCCTGGGCGTGTGCCTTCAGAGGCCGACACATCATACAACAGCCACGGACCAATGAAATTGCAGCAAGCATGTGGAGGCCCGTGGACTGCCTGGACGTGCCCAACTGTAAACGGCCCAGGCCCGTAACTGCAACTGGGCCTGGGCGCAGACATTGAGGCCCGACTGGAAGCTACTGGAAACTCGTCCAGCCAGGCACAGAGCTCGACAAGCAGAGCTCACTTTCCATATAGGAAAGTGAGCTTGGCAGCCAGGGTCATTCTGGCCTAGGCAGGCAATGCGGCCACGCTGCTGCGTTGCAAAGTTGTGATCTGCATGAAGCTGCTGGCTGGGTCACGCGCACGGGCGCTGGGTGTGAGGTGCACTGCTGGGCAGTGGGCGCACGGGAGCCATAGCCGGGCTGCTGGGCACAGGTCTGGATGGCGATGGTGGTCCTTGGGTGTCGGGGATGCACACTGTGGGGAAGTCAAGGGGTGATGTGAGAGAAGAGAGAACGTACCTGGTGTATGCTGGCGGTCTGCATTGGTATTGATGTCATGTACGTTGGTCATTCGTCGTCAAAGTGAGCCTGTTGCACCGAATGTACATAGGCTTGATAGGATGAGTAGAGTAGGCTGGGCGGTGGGCGCCAGACAGTAGGAGCAACATTGAATACTGCACTGGTGTGGCCTGAGGGCTTGGACATTGGCTCACGAGTTCATTGTTTCGCTCTTATTTGGATGGAATCTTGGTGCATTTGAGCTCTCTGCTTGTTACATGACTATCTGGACTTCTCCATGATTTTGCAACTTGGGTTTCCGTTCATCGCTCTCGCTCATGCTCCTTGCACTTTTCCTTCTATCTTTTAAATGAAGGTTCCTAAATCGGGTTAGTATCCACCTCGCGGCACTCCTCTGAAAGCACTGAAGACAAGCCACATCCGCGTCCAGGTCCGAGGCTCCCAAAAAGGCACAGTGCATAAACTTCCCTATCCCAGTACCCTCGGAGATCCAGAATTCCAAAAAACACATGATTACAAAATTGCTGAAAAAAAAATTAAAAACTTAAAAAGCCTAAATCATTCTGATATTAGGCACGAAAACCCACCGCTTAGTTCCTGTAAAAACTGACATAGATCTCCATGGTAATCCAAAATCCATGGCTGCAGAGTGGTTGCAAAAAGTGCCTAAAGAAATTCCGACCCATAGAAAAGATTATGACCCGGAGAAAGAACTGGGGTTTACACATACGGGAAAACGATGATCAGAAGCCTTCACCGAAGCAGTTATTGGTCACAATCTTGCTATTCTACAGAGATCACGGCGGAGGGTATACTGTGTGGATCACTGATCCCCATCAACCTCCCCCCATTTTAGCGAAGTTTGCTAAGGATCCAAGAGAGGCCTCCGGGGGGATAGCCCCGAAGGCCTGTCTCCTTGAGCAGGTAGATGATGGCTGCCAAAGTAGCATCATTATCTGTGGACAACCGATGCATCCGTAGCATTGAGCCAGTTAATGTAGTTCTCTTGACCTTCGAACAGTAGTCTTGCATGGTCTGGAAATGTAGTCCCTTGTGTCCCTTGATAAAATATTGATTCCATGTCTTCGGAGGAATATGAATCATCGGTCGTAACTATCCCACCATCACCTTGCATCCGAGGAAATCGAAGATATTGCTGCCCTAATCCTTCCTGACGAGTTTTAGTGTATTATAGTAGCAGTCCTGATACCTGTCAGCCAGAACATTAGCGCTAGTGTCAAATGCAATCAGGAGTTACACGCCGTCCACCATCCTGATCCCGCAATCAAACGTCTATCGCTCCCCAGCGACTGCAGAAATACATTCTCAGAGCATGTGCAGAGAACGTCAGCAAGCGCAGGGGACGAGCACTTACCCATTGGGATTCCAAACGTTTGCTGAAGAACAGCCCCCTCCCATACCGTGAAAGTGTGTTCCAGTTCGTAAGCAGGAGCACATTACCTTCTCGAAATCAACACACATGTATCCTTCCACCTTCCTATTTGTTATTGCCATCTTGCAAATCCTACCCCGCAAGCTCACCTTCATAGCTACCAGCCCTCTCCGTCTGTGGTGATCGACCAACCAGAGGACGACTCATACTATCTCACCGTCCTGTGGTGATTGACCAACCAGTGGACCAACCAGTCTTGAAAACATATCCTTAATATCATAGCTTCTTGCTATGATTGCGTTTCCCTGTCCTTCCAACCTCCACACTTCCCGTAATGCAGTCTTCTTCAGATCGTCTGTGGCTCTCAAGTTGGAATGCATTCCATTTGGCACATATAATGGCATGCACCTCTGCATCTTCCCAAGCCCTGCGCTGGCAGTTTTTTTCGGCTCGGACCGGGATGGTGAGATGGGTCCTTGTCTTTCGGCAAAACGTATGCATTCCCTTATCTCCCATAGGCTAGCCATGTGGCCACGTCCTGTAGTTGATGATCCAAGTACTCCTCCTTCATCAAATGCAAGATATCAAATTTCTCTCCTCTGATATAGCCAATGCTCCACTTGAACGTCATCCTGAATGCATGAAAGTATAGCACAAGGCACACAATAAGCGTGGAGCCTGGATTGCGATCAAGTGGCACCATAACAAGGTGCTCGAAAGCTCATACTACTAGGCGAACATGTTGAACCGTCATAGTTATCATTCGTTCCGCCGTCTGTATATAGCAGAGTGAGATACTCGAGTTGATGCTCGTCGATGATGAAGATCTCCATGTCGCCAGTAAGCTCTGCAATATTGCCGCTCCAAGTTCGTCTGGTCTGATCGTCTTGCCCAATGTAACATTCCTAGAGTTCATGATGAACTTTGGTACACAGCCGATCTCCTCAATCTGTGCATGAACATGGCCCTGGTACCGAGGCACCTCATCGTCGCTGCAAGTGCAGAATGCTGCTCCTGCCTTCCGTGTTTTCCTGTGGTTGTGGATAATCTCGCCTACAGCTTGCACCTTGGTACGTACTACCCTCAGCCTATCTATCACCAAATCACCCAGACCTTCTTGTTTCACAGCTCCTGTTACCATCTCGACAACTAACCTTCGTCCCACGCTCATATCAATGCATGGTGCAGAATGCACCTTTACCACTATCCTCTTTCTAACATCCACCTCATAATTTCTTCGAATCGTGCACGCAATCTTAGTTCTCAGAAATCCCGAGTACTTCTCCTTGAGAAGAGAGCAGCCTTTCTGAATAATGCTGCCAATCTCTTGCTTGGTGCTTTGAGCACGGCTGTCATCCTCCATGGTTGGGTTAACATCTCCTGGAGGAATCGCTTCCGCCGTTGCACGGTTGTGGGGGTCACTACGACCACAACTTGAAGTGGCAGCCTGTCTTTATCTTGTCTGCAATCTGATCTTATCTTGACTTAGTTCCTTCACAGATTGGCGTAGATCGGTTGGAAATCGTTTTCACCTAGCCAAACAGTTCCCCCTTTACTTTCAACCTGCAGTCCTCTTCGCAGGAAAGATTAGACTGAAGCAAAGTCATAATCGTTAGGTAAGTCCTACTGCTGGCTATGAATGTCACATATGCTTTTGTGACGTGATCCGGCACCACGGGAACTCCTCTCTGCTTATTCCCCTTCCTCCTCGTCTCGATCCGACCTTCGTTCTCCCAATCTTGTTGAGTACGGGCGAGAACCTTCTGATCAGCGATTCTTCCGCAGTGAGGTTGTTGTAATGAGAATCATGTTGTCGGATAGCAACATTGTGAGATAACAATGTTGTGCAATGTTGAGATAATCAGTCCAGCTAGTCATCAATTCAAAGTCATTGGAGTACATGAAGCTTCATAACCACGTGTAAATTGTCCAAGTCAAGAGTATCCAAACTAGAATAGAGAGGGGGAAGAAAAGACAAATGGAAGGAGAGTAATATCATAGCAATCAAGTCTCTCTTCTCCTCCAGGCTTTCGCACCTCTGCCACATCAACAATCTATACACAGTATGACATGTGGATGATTTAAACGTAGACCCTCGCAGATGAGTGATCCAGGACCTTCAGCAGCGAGCAGAATCAGCAGCAGCATCACATCAGGTGAGACCAGGTACGTACACACGACATCACATCTTGCCCACTGTCAACAGTCAACTCGTGGACCCAGGCCCAGATCTTAAAAGTCACAGCCCACACATAAGATTTCCTGGTCGTCGATCTGGAATGATCTAACAGTGGTCTGCAGGTTCCGGAAGATTCAGGCCTCAAGGAGTCCAGACTAAAACTGGGACAAATTGCATCTGAGTCGTCGGCAATCGGACGGTCCGGGGTCTCACACAGACAGAAGCTGACCCTGGACAACGCGAGTCAACACTACCTAGAGTTGAATTCGCCACTGCTTGGACATTCAGTCTTGCGAGTTGCTTGTGGCTTCGATGCTGCACGTGAGACTTGAGAGGAGAACGTTGGCGCCAGACTGTTTCGTGGGCACCGGCCAGATGCTGTAGTAGGAGAGGAGTGAGAGGGAAGGCAGTATTGCTGCGACCATAGACGACGGCGAGGTAGTGAGGTTTCGGTCAACTATCAGTCTAGGCCTCTTCCTAGGGCTTGTTTGACCCCTTTTCAGGGCCTGCCCGTTCGTGCTTGTCTGAGGGCACTACCAGAGCCCAGTGGCTCAATTTTGGCACACGAGTTACAGCATTCCATCCTGCCCGATTTCGAGTTCCACTGCAGAAATTTCTTTTGAGGCTTGGATTCTTAAACCTTTTTTTTTTTTTTTTTTCGGGAACAAGGCTCCAATCTATTCGTGGGGAGCAGCACATGCTGGGAACCGGGCCCAGCGTCCCATATGGAAATTTACATAGAATTTTGAGAGTTTGAGATACCAGGGCCATTACCCGGCTTTGGCTAAGAAAAATTGGAGCTACTTAGAAAATTACTACGACGAACTTCAGAAATAGGCAAAAATCAAAAAACGACTCAGAAACCCCCCATCAATCCTCTTTACCTCACTCCGGCAAGACTAACTGCAGCAGAGCCACCATCTCCGCTGCTGCTGTACCCTATTTCCATCCTACGAGCTAGCCCCCTCACACGTAGGACGCTTGATCTCCCACCATCTACTTCTCCCACTCACCTCTTTTTTTGGGAAACAAAAACATATGCGCAGTTCAGAAAAAGACTCAGGCCCCCCAATCAATCCCCCGTACCCCACTCCAGCAAGACTTACTGTAGCAGAGCCACCATCTCCGCTGCTGCTGTACCCTATTCCCATCCTACCAGCTAGCCCCCTCACTAGTAGGACGCGTGATATCCCACCATCTCCTTCTCCCACTCACCTCGATGTCTTTTTTTTTAAAGATACCGGGGCCATTACCCAGCTTTGGCTGAGAAAACGTCTGAGAACACTAGCAGTAATTTGGGAAGTCCCTAACAAACCCTTCCAAAGTTCTCCAACACTGTCTTACTCCCTGTCGAGCTCTTCCAGGCCTCACAACCCCACATCCTGCTGGGTTACAGGGCAACACAACTCACCCCAGCTCCGACCAGCGTCGTCCCAGCAGCAACCCTTGGTTGTCCTGTGGAATGCCCACCCCAAAGCATCCCCAGATCTCTCTACCAGGCCTCACGCTCCTGCATCAGCAGGTTACAGGGCACTACCCCAGCACCGGCCAGCGTCATTCTGGCATCGAACAGCCGCAGATCACTAAGTATAACAGCATCGAAGTCACCTAAGACGAGTTACTAGGAGTTCCCAGAGTCAAGAGAATTTTGAAAAAAAAAAACTAGAGTACCAACTACTTCATATTCAGAAATAAAAAAACTATAAAAAAACAGAGAGACGAAAATCAGAAATAGAGCCACCAACAATCCAACTCAGACCCTCGCTACAGGCGAGAAACCACCGCCCAGGCTTTCAGTCCTCGTACCATAAATCGCTAGTTCTCACACCCCCCTTGCTAGGGTTACAAGGCAACACAAACTGCCCCAGCACCGAACTAACTGTTTTTTTATGGACAGGAAGTATCTTCCTCCCTCGACGACTTCCTTAGCTGCAAACCCCCTGGCAGGTTACAGGGTCACCACTCCGGCATCAACTACGTTGAAAGGGGTGGTTATGCCTTTTGGCCTTGAGCTCCTCTTGGTCACAGAGCCACTGCTCCAGCACCGGCCAATGTCGCCCCACCCCGCCCTTCTAGTAGACTTACTACACTGAGCAACCCTTCCTCTACAGCACGATCCCACCCCAAATTCCTCCAAACCCTACTTCCAACTTTCACCTTCCCATTTAAGAAAGGCAAAAGGAAAAAGGACAAGAACTAGAACCACTAACAAGTTGTCTCCTTCCGTCACCACAGATGAAGGACACGCCGCCCAAGCTTTCAGTCCTCGTACCAGAAATCATCAGATCTCATACTGCCCTGCTAGGGTTACAAGGCAACACAAACTACCCCAGTACCGACCTAATTGTTTCTGACAGACAGAGAGTGTATTCCTGCTGGACAACTCCCTTAACTGTATGGACCCTTGAAAGGTAACAGGGTCACCGCCCGGACAACAGCTACGTCGGGCGAGATGGTTATGCCTTCCACCCTCGGCATAACTTCAATGGCCTCGAGCTCCTCCTGGTCATAGAGCGAATGCTCCAGCACCGGCCAATGTCGTCCCACCCCGCCCTTCTGATAATAGACTCAACGCCCTGAACCGCCAATCCCTCATCTGAGTGAGCCCCCCCACTTTCACCTGCCTCTAATTCGACCTTCCCCCTTTCGTTTGCAAGACCACATCCTAGCAAATTTGAACTACAACTCCCGAAAAACTACATCAAATTTAGAATTAAATAAAAAATGGGTAAACGTAGGACATTTGTAACCCTTCGTAATTCAAAATTTAGTAATCATTCATTTGGATCAGAGCAAAACTCTGATTTACAAATTTCAGATTAGGAATCTTGCTCAAAACTCAACATTAGGAAATCCCTCTAAGAATTGAATATCAGGTTCACAGACTGGGTAAAAAATTACGAAAATCAATACCAATCAGGAGTTTCAATCCACGGAATCGAACTGAAAAATTTTGTTTGGGAAAAATCGGCATAACAATCAAGCACGGAATAAAAAAATCAAGAGCGATTGTAAACAAACACTTCATTATGCGAAATGAAACTTAAAAAAAAAAGGGATCCAGATATGGGGCAGGGCCCTCCACAGATGGAGGGTATCAAAAGATCATACACACACAGTGGGAATATGCCATATCACTGCAGACAAAGTTTCACACCCTCCGTATGTCTCTATCTGGCGCACTTAATCTGTCCATGTTAGATCCTCCATCAACGTCGCCCGACGCTGCACACTGCTCGTAGATGCCAAATCCCGCCGCAAATCTTCCTTATTTCCAGCTCCCTTCTCCTTCAGCACCCTCCCCTCCCCTCATGAGGAAAGAACTCATTACAAAATTTTTAAGATGATTATTGAGACAAAAACTCGGATGACCAAGCGGAGATCATACACAAAACTGTAGCATGCACTGCTGGCAGGCTTAAGATGACAATGTGGCGAATAGCCGATTGC
This sequence comes from Chara braunii, assembly GCA_003427395.1. Lineage (NCBI taxonomy): Eukaryota > Viridiplantae > Streptophyta > Charophyceae > Charales > Characeae > Chara > Chara braunii. Next base: position 1,387,502 of record BFEA01000266.1, on the reverse strand, counting down.
TCTGTCACAAGGGGCTTCCCTCTTAACACAATCGAAGAAGCCCTGCAACTCACATCCGTCATAGAAAATTCCTCACAAAGCTTTCTCCGCCTCCCCTTCAACCACCCTCCATCCCTCGAACCTAACCCCAACCACCTTCGAAAGAGAAATAGCCAGCCTCCCTCCATATGCTAGGGATGACGGCCTCAATTGCCAACTATAGTCTCGATGCTAGCAACGAAGGCATAAATGGTCATCCACAACCTGATAAGCTAATGGATGGTGTGGTAACACCTCGTCGATGGGTAATCATAGGAGATTCGATCCCTTAGACAGTACAGTTGAAGGAAGGCGGAAAGACTAGTCTACACCCTCAAACCCTCCTATGACGTCATCACTAAACCTCCTCTTCGCAGCGCCATCGCCAACGTCTCCCCACGAGCCACCACGCGATCTCGCCAAGACCCTTCGTTAGACTGTCCCTTGTTAGGCCGGCGGCGCAACGCCCTCGGTCGCGTTGCGCCACCGACCGGCACCCACTGATGGTTGGATTCTTAAACCTCTCTTGTATGCAGAGACAATATCTGGAATGGTAACTAAAAGTTCTCTTCTACTAAACCAGTGAGCTTCAGACGGCGGTTGATTAGAAAACTTTACCTTGTATTGCTTCCGAGGTCTTCCTCTAGCTCCAGTGGAGAAAAACCCGTGTTCAATGATTTTCTCTACTTGGTACCCACCATCCATTGAAGGAGGAAACGAAGACCGTCTAATTAGGAATTGTTGTCCTTCATCATAGGGTAACAACCTAGATGCGTGAAAGACTGGGTAGGTCTTTAGATGAGGGGGAATGTCAACTCGGTAGGAAGGTACACCGGCATCCCCTATAACTTTGAGACCTTCCCAGGGTCCATAGTGGACGGGTAACTGTTTTTGCGAGACACTTTCCTCAAGTGAAAATTCATTGGATTTAACCCAAACCATATCTCCTTCTTTGAACTGTGCAGGCCTTCTATGTTTGCTTGCCTATTCAATCATTTTTTTATTTTTTATTTTTTTTTCTCTTTTGGTTTTTCAATGTCTTGCTCGTAGAGAACTGCAAATTCTTGGGTTCCTGGGAGCAGCCTTTGGATCCGGTCTCGCGTGAGAGAGTTAATCGGTCTCAGAGGTTGTCATCCTTTGTGCAGTGCATTGGGTGTTCGTTAGGTAGAAGTGTGTATATTATGATTATATGCACTTACAAGCTTAGGTATGTTCTCATCCCAGTCAATCTGGTTAGGACGCACATACATTCACAAGAGCTGTTGGCACAACTTGTTCATTTATTTGGTTGATCGTTAGTCTCAGGATGCCGCCATGGAAGATAGGGTGAACACGGCTCATGTTAGGGGGTCATTGAAGTTTGTAATTTACAGGGGATGTTTGTTCAATGACGAGGAATGAATCGAGCCACTTGTTTGAGAGTTTCTTGGTTCAGGTTCAAATCTTTTGGCGGAGAGTCAGGTTTTATCCCCTACTTCGAATGTGATATCTCGTTTGCGTTTGTCGGTCTTGTTGGCTTGTTGTTGTTGGGTTCGTTCAAGGGCGTCAATGACTTCTCTGAGGAGGCGGTTCATTGTTGCAACCCATTCATTGAGAGAAAAACAAGGAGTGAATGGGTTGAGCTGCGAGGGGAGCAAGAAGTCTGAGGGCAAGCGGGGATGGTAGCCAAGGTCAAGGTAGTATGGGGACATGCCAGTGGAAGGGCAGACAACGTTGTTGTAGGCAATCTCGACGGCGGTGATCCCAGTCGTGCTGGTGTGGATGACAATACTTCCGCATGATCCTTTGAAGAGTATTGTTCATCTTTTCGGTCTGGCCATCGGTCTGGGGATGGAATGCAGTGTTGTACTTGACAGTGGTGCCATAGGCTTTGAACATGTTTTTCTCGAATTGGGAAAGGAAGCGAGGATCACGGTCACTCATGATGTTTCGGGAAGACCGTGATGGCATGCGACGTGATCAAAGAAAAGTGTGGCGACGTTTTTGGCATTGTGAGAAGTGGTGCAGCCGTCGGTCTTGGGGAGACCACACACGGAATCCATAGAGATGGACTTCCACCTATGGGTGGGGATAGGCAACGACTGGAGCTTGCTAGGCTTGACCTGGTTTGAGGGGTTGACTGCTTGACAACTGGGGCAAGATCGGATGTATGCTTTGACGTCGGCGAGGAGTGAGGGTTAGTAGAAGTAGCGAGAAATGGTGTCGAATGTCTTCTGGAAAAAAAGGTCTCCTACGGTCTTGGTGTAGTGGTGTTCGGCCAAAAGTTGGGTACAGGGACCACGTGCGCTAAGGATACAAAGGCGGCGAGTGTCTTTAGTGTTAATGTACAAGAGGTTGTCGTGAAGGGAGTAGTCGGGGACAGTGTCAAGGTCGTGAAGCTTGTTGTAGATGGTAGAGAAATTGGGGCATAAAGAGTACCCGTGAATATAGCGGTGGTGGAGTGAACGTAGGATCTTCTTCCTCCACCTCCATCACCCATCCACCATAGCCACCATCTCACACCTCCTTCTTCCTCCACCTTAATCACCCATCCACCATAGCCAACCACCTCACACCTTTTTCTTCCTCAAACTCCATCACTCATCCACCATAGCCAAACACCTCCCACCTTCCTCTT
>BFEA01000266.1:1359998-1379893 GCA_003427395.1 Chara braunii | reverse complement strand
CCTTGTGTAAATCCATCCTGACTGCTTGGTGATCAGTCACTACTTGTGATGTAGGGATGAAAATCCGGATATCAACAAAGAGTTACTTCCCATCCCTGAGAGAGTTAGGTGCATATAGACATACAATGCTCGCCACTGAAGTCCCTAATAGAGACAATAGGGAAACCCACCTCCATTAGTCTGGTAAGCTGACCATCCTACCAGTTCTAGTATAAGCTCTGGGGGGATCCATATAGCCACTCTTATACTCCCTACCGATGGGGCAAACGATTGGTATGTTTGGTATGACCAAACCAACTTTCGTGCGCTGAGGTGTTTTGGTTTGTTCATAAGATTGGTTTCTTGGATGCATACTATATATGGACAAGTGTGGCCTCCCACTCCTCGTATCTGGTTCCACATAGCATGCCTTTTGGCAGTATCTGCTTATGTCAACCCATGCGACATTCTCCCATTGAGAAGCTAAGACGGGGGGACGGAGTGGCAGCTGGGCCTTCGCCCCCACCCATAGAGGGCCCTCGAACTGGTCAACAAAGCCCACAGCAGCGAACCCGAATAAGGCTTTAACATACTGGGGTGGAGAGGTCAAACTACACAGATGGTGACCAGGAACAAACTCTGATCACATGTGACGCAGAACGAAGACTTGAATGCAATAGGCACGGTATTCCCATGGGATCTACAGTTCCCACAAGGTGTCACCCCCATCCTCCTCCTCTTGCCCCAGGGGACGCAGTCCCTGCAAGGGGACAATCACTTGCAATGGATGACATGAAACTAAATGTTGAACATGTCAACAACCAAGCTGAAATCAAACAACACCTTGTCGGCAGAGGAGTAGACCCTCTTTATTAGGATCCTCCTTGAGCAGGCGGCTCTGGAGGAACACCAATTGTGGGACGACCCACCGGTTATCAGATACCTTCAATAGGGAGTCTCAGGGATCGACTGAAAGCAAAGGCACGTAAATTAATGACGATAACCAGCAGATGAGCTGCCTGATCGCCGATGTCGGAGGATCAGAGAAGAAGTAGTCTCAAAGAGATCAGGGGGAGGGCAGTCCCCAACACCCTACGCTTGCCCCAGCCAGCCCCGCCCGGCCCCGCCGGCCAGAAAATCCCCCCAATGGACAAAAACAATAAAGGCTACGGACCTTGAAATTAGATCAATCAATGTCAATGGACTGGCACAGCCAAATGAACAGAAACATAAGGCAGTATGGGATCAGATACTACAGGACTCTAGGGGGAAGTGGTCGGGCGTCATAGCGGTCCAACCGACCCACCTTACAGACTCGCCAACACACCAGGCTAGGGCAGCCTAAGTCTGTTCCTACACCACGTATGCAGCCCCAACCAGAGCGGTTGGATCAACGGGAGTAGCATTATGGCTCCATCCTATGTGCTGGATGGGACAGACAGGAGGGTAGGTGGGTGTGGCTGAGAGCCACATTAGGGACAAAATGCTATACTTGGTAAGTTTACATGCACCCAACGACACGACTCAGAGGGCCACCTTCTTCACACAGTTACAACACCTGCTCCCCCGAGACGCCCCCATAATAATGATGGGAGACTATAGCACGACCCCGGATCCAAGCATCAACAGGACATCACCCTCCCAAGATGCATAGCAAAATCTGACACAGGTTGGCCCCGATGTAAGGGCCCTGGGTCACATGCTGGCGGACCTCACTCTCACAGATTCGTACACAACTGCACCCTACCCAAAAAGTCTATGTGTGTGTTAGATCTAGAGGAACGCACGGCATAGCGAACTCCGGAATTGATTTGGGTATCATATCTGATGAGATATCAGGTCTACTCACCGTAGCAGAAATCTGCACCATCTCCCCATGTAAATCCTTTGATCACCGCATGATTCTAATGGGTCTTTCCATACTCGCATTGCAAAGGGACCAGGATTCTTCAAGCTCAATACCAATCTTATGAAAGTCACCTCTTTTCAAACCTTGGTCAGAGAATTTTGGGCCTATTGGACTACTCAGAAGTCGGCGGAGGCCAGCCTGGTATGGAGACCCTCCCACCGCCATCTAGCCGAGTTGGAGGGACGGGACAGTCACCTTATGGACAACCCCATGGATACTGACACATTCAATGTCCTCCAAGGGGCATGAGACCGGCTGCAAGAATACCACGATGATCAGGCACAAAAATGGAGAATACAGGCAAGGATCTCTAAAAACGATACCAACGGCATGATGGCAAGGACTTTCTTCCGGAAAGCAAAGGCCAGAGGAAGACAAAGTACGGTATCATCCCTCAGACATCCCTTTGATGACACCCAACCAATCGCTGACAATGCTTACAAAATAGCAGAATACGCCTTTGCATACTATCAAAGACTCTTCACATCCAAAGCCAACCATAGACCGCCCGACACTTTGCAAGAGGCCATAGATACTCTTCTCAATGCCCTCCCATCCATATTGACCACACAAGCCAGGGAGAGAATGGAGGCGCCTATCATAGAAGAGGACATGCTCCAATCCCTCCAAGATATGAACGATGAAAAAAACGAGACTCGACTCATTCCCGAAATAATTTTCGCTTTGATTCTGGGACATATTCAGGATGGACTTTTGTCGCTATGTGAATGCGGTATTGCAAGTGCGTAGATCCCACTAAGAGTGGGCCAGGTACACGTGGTCTCACCCCAAACGGTCTTGGTCAAATATTACGCCATCACCAGAGCAGGCACCCTTAAGGAAACAGAGCCCCCTTCGAATGGAAAGAGAGATCATCCGCGTAATTTATTTATTTATTTATTTATTTTTTAATTAAGAGAGATCATCCGCGTACCGTGTGAGAGTGATAGAAGAGAAGGGGCAGAAGTTGGCGTTTTAGCCTTCCAAACCAATTCAGGACCTGACACTGGACCCAGCAGAATGGACTTGGAAACTCCCGCAAAGGAAGGGCGTTCCGGGTCACATCAGTCTACACCAGTTGTCGGTTAAATCAGCCTATAAAATGCTCAGACCAAAAAGGTGTTTGAGAGACACGATTACCGACCGGTGGGCCAAACACTTAACTGTGGAACGCTCTCTTCTGACACCAATCCGATGGTTTAAGGAACAAAAATCTAAACCCATGAAGATCACCTCCCTGCAGTGGCAAATTGCCCATCGCTGCCTGCCAACCAACGACTGGCTGGCTGATCGCACTAATTTGGAACAAAGAGGTCTGCTACTCTCATGGTGTCAGAGGTGTCTGAGTCTTTTCCCCTTCCACAAAAAGGCAGAGACCATTGAACACATATTCATGCAATGTCCGATCGCCCAATTCACATGGAGATGGTGGGACCGCATATGAAGGAAAATGGAAGTGGAAACCCCTTGGCCATGGTTCTGGCAAGCCATATTGGTTGGTCATTGGCTGCTGCTAGAAGCAGCCACGACTTTCATAGAAAATATATAAAAACTTGGAAGGAGAGCAGTGTTATGGGCACTTTGGTGGCAGAGATGCACCCTAGCCATGGAAAAGGTGAGAGTAGAAGGGCCAAAAATCATAGAACAGATCCAACAGCAGGTGCAAGCTGAACGCACACAAAGATGGTTAGACACAAAAGCACAGCTAGACCTCTTTGGGCAAACTGGAGATGTCAGGAGATGGATTTCAGCCTTTTGCTCAGATTAGATAGGAGGGGAGAAAGAGGGATGGATTGCAAAAGTAGAATGGAGTGGAGATAGGGGAGAGGGATGGAGGGATTTGGGAGAGATGAACGACTACCGTCTTATTTTTAAAGATTGGACTAACATAGAGCCCATGTTCCCACTACGCCCTCCCTCAGACTTTCCGGACCCGTTCCCCACTCATGCTCTTTCCTTGGCACAGATTCTCTCCTGATTAATACAACCCTTAGCTCAATCACCCATACACAACAGCCAACTGTATACTTACACAAGCAGAATTTATAAGCCCAGGAGGATCCACCGGTGCCCCCCAGTGGCCCCTCCCAGGCAGGCAATGGGACGCTGGACCCCTTTTTCAAACAAGTTTGGCTCAATATGGCCCAGAAGAAGGGAGAAACTAGTGAGTAGCGATGTATCTGGCACCCGAGTAGGGTGAAGAGGTTCCCCTCCCTTCTCTCCCACATCCTGCGCAGTCAATCCCCTGGACTTCAGGGTAATCAATGCTGGCAGGACAATCTAAAACCATGATATGGTGTACTTCAATTTTCAGTCCGTATAAGGGACACTGGACCCGCTTTCTAGCAGGTGACGCTCCCCACCAATAGATGGAGCGCCCCCCCCCGTTGCTAGTGGTGTCTGCTCTTATCAGCACCACTAACATTGACGAGACGAGGGTTCAAAAAAAAAAAAAAAAAAAAAGGTATTTCGAGAAGAGACCTTTGGAGATATGATGGGTTAGGGGGTAACCACTGTCATCTATAAAAAAGGGGTAAAGAAGAGATCTGAAATTATCGACCAATCACCCTCCTCCCGGTCCCAATAAGATTGTGGCTAAGGTGTGGGCCAATAGACTATTGCGTTACCTATCCTAACCCTTAAGCAGCATTGGCCACGAGGGAGGCCGATGCTCCGCCGCGCGCCGGATTCAGGTTGAAGTTTTGATGACGGGCGGTGGATGAACGCGATCCAGGGTGGGGGAGTGTGCAGAGGGGCGCGCGTACCGAAATGTTCACAGCGCGCCATGAAACGAGAGTGCACGCTCATGGGGCCAGGTGGCGGTGGGCGTCGATCCGAGCGAATATCTCGAAGCGCCTGCCGTCGATAGCAAGAAAGTGTCGGTTTGTGGCCCGTCTTTTTTTTTTCTTTTTTTTTTTCGGTCGGTTTTCTTTTTTTTTTCCATTTCATTGTTTTGTTTCTGTTTTATTTTTCCCTTCTTTTCGTTTTTCATCTCTGTATTTCTTTTTTTTTTTCATCTCTGTATTTGGCGGCATCTTTCTTTTTGGTCGCTTTCATACGATCAAACGCTTTAAGAGTTTCGGTCCATTAAAAACGAAGGAAATCTCGATTCTTGGAACTCTGTATCGTATCCTCACCAACTCTACTAGCCAGACTGAGGCGGTAGAGGTGGTCAAGTGGTTTTTTATTGAAGCTACACAGTTGGGGTATCCAATAGAAGCATTAAGGCGGCCAGTGGATGCAATTCGAAGGACAAAAATGAAGAAAAAAAACAGGCGCGAAGCTGTTGCACTGGCTATATTGTGAGGGTGTGGCAATAAGAAAAAGAAAAAGGAAGAGAACTACTTCTCGAGTCAGGTACTCCCTACATTGGGATAGGAGACCAGGCCCTGAGGCACGACTGTCACTGATTTCAGTGATTCACAGAGCAGACATCACGGACCCAACGGTTGGAACTGGTCGCTATACTTACTATAACTGCTTCTCGGCTGAAAAAAGAGTCGGGACTCCGTACAGAGTGCAGCAAACCGCTACATTGGAAATAGTGAGTCTCTACAAATAATTTAAAATAGGAATTAGTGAAAGAAAGAAATGACGAACTGAACTGTTTATTCGGTGCATATTCAAGAACACGAGGATGCATGTTTCCTGGGATAGTGGGTTGTGAGGTAGAGCCTACATTGGGACAAGGGATCAGGCACCAAGACACGACTGTCACACATTCTGGGGATTCACGGTGCTAACAACCCAACGGTGGAACCGGTCGCTATACTGACTGTAACCGCTTCGAACATCGGCTGGCGGGATGATGAAAAGAGTCAAGACTCCGTACAAGTGCAGCGAATCGACACATTGGCGAATCAGGCCAGAAAAAGTGAGTAACTACAAATAATTTAGACAGAAATCCGTGAAAGATGCAGTGGATTGATGGCACAACAAAGATTCTTTGAGCATAGACAGGGAAACGAGGAGGATGCACGACTGGTGTGGAGAAGTCGTCCTTGGATAGGGGGTTGTGAGGCTGAGCCTAGAGGAGCAACTATATAACAGTGCAATACTAAGAGTTCATCGCCTGAGTGGATGAGGCAGAAGGGCGATGCTGGTGTGTTTACATGCCAGTACTTTCTTTGTTCAACACATAATGTCATCCGCGAGAGTAAAGCCTCACATTTTGTGCTACTTGATTTGAACGACTTTTCACGCAGCCCACCTCAATCATACGAGAGATTATACCCGCGTTGTTCGGTGGGTGAACCTTCTATCGATCCGTCGATGGAAAGGATCGCATTTTGCTTTTTTGTTTGTGCAGGTACAGGTACGCGCTACGTATGACGCCATCCAGGCGGAGCGGACATTACCTTGCTTGTCTTGTCGGAGGAGATCGGTTTCTCGGTTTCTCGATTACATCGTTGTTCCCAAGTTATCGAGCTGGCGTTTTAACTTGATTTTCGGATGTCGAATATTTTATCTACCAGTGCGCACGAAGATCCACTGGATGATTAACGTTTTTTCTTGAATTTGGGACATCGAAGACTGTACGTACTAGTGTACAAGAAGTTCGACTGGATGATTGGAACAGAGGCGGTGACATGATTGTGGTTTTAGCGAATTGCTTAAGATGATTGGGGCGTAGCGCATTAGTGACATATTGTGATCTAAACTTATCTTGGGGTACACGCATGACCTCAGCAGTTAGGCGAGGCAGGTGTAAATTCTACACCTGTTGTTTGGCACGATTAGAACATTTGTACGTTTCGCGTTCGATCGTAGACTGTCGTGTGCTGATCTGGCAATTTGATCATGCTTTGATCCAAATTTCGGGAGTACAACTGAGCTTATTCTCATGCGATTGCGGTTATATGTAACATTAGGAGTCGATCTGTGGAGCGAAGCTACGTAATCAAGGAGTGCGTACTTGACATCACAAGGTGTAAGCCTGCAACCACGAATGGGACGATCACGATCCAGGACGAGATCCAGGTCACCAGACTGGAGGAGGGAGAAAGATGACATACGGAGGGGAAGGTCACCAGCGAGGAGATCGGACCGATCAAGAGATCGATCACACGAGGATAAAAGAAGGCGAGACAGACATCGATCCAAATCTGCATCAATATCGTCAAGCCGGAGAAGACAGCTCAGCCTTTCATGCGAACGAGAGGAAAGGTGGTATGAGTTCCCGTACAACAAACCAGCCTCGGGCAATAGGGCCTGGTTTACCGTGGAACTTCGTGACGAACTTTACTCACTCCGTCGCGAGTTAGATAGGCTCCACAAGAAAGTTGATAAGCTCGCGGATCAATTCAACATCGAGGCCGAGCGTTGATCGAAGAAAGTCACCACTGAAAAGCTTAAGCTTGCGGTTGAAGCTGCCATCCAGGAGCCTAAGAAGACTGGCGAAGGGAGTTCTCAGCAGGCGAGTAAGGGGAAGATGCGAGACGGCGAGCTCACGAAGATGGCTGCTGAAATGGTCACCCTCAAGAAGCACCTTGAGGACATGCGGAGTCTGAAGTATGAGATCGCGTCCCTCAAGGGATCGATCTCTAAGCTGAAATTTCCGGTGGTGCGGCAGTTCATATCACCGCGACAACTTCGCAACGAGAATGGAAATACTCCGGCGAAGAAGAGCACTCCGAAAGCAAGCGGAGGAGAACCAAGTAGAATTAAGAGGAAAACACAGCAAGCAAAAGATCCGCAAAAGAGCGCACGGCGATCCTCGGCCCGACGAAGGATTCTGCAAGGGAAACAACTCTCCGAAGACATGCTGAGTGCTCTCCAGATGGAAGATCTCAAACAACTGTGCGCGATGCATAAAGTTCGGTACAGAGGCATGCCTCAAGCAAAGGTGGCACTTCGAAAGATTCCAGGGCTGATCATCTCGGATACGGAAGACCTGCTAGATAAGACGGAGACCGGCGCTGAAGCACAGGGAAAAAATCCGGATGAGCGGACTGACAACCACGCACTTACTGCTCAAGCCTACCGAGGAGGCAAGCTCCTCCGAGAGGAGGCAAGCTCCTCCGAGGAGGTTGATGTGGAACTCTCCGAAGAGTCGATGGCATCTAGGGACGTACAACCTAGCTCGCACTAGCAACCACGCACTTACTGCTCAAGCCTACCTCCAACTGCAATATGGAGCCTCATCACGCAGTGTAGAAGTGCACTTGAAGGACTTATGAAAGATCGAAATTGGAAGGGCTGCACTATAGTCAATAAAGCATTTAGACTTGCCACGCTGTCACTTATGAGTGAAGGGGAGATTAGATGGGCGAAGAGGGTGCACTCACTTATCATCTCACATAACCTAGACTGGAGAGGACTACTGACGGAGAAAGTGTGTGTTTATGTCTGGATTTCACCTTGGAGTCAACACATGTATGTGGGAAAGACGGAAAGGGGCATTGACAGAAGATGGAAGGAACACGCTATGGTCGTGCTTCGACACGAACGAAAGCAACACACAAAACTGTATTCGTGAATTGCTAAGTTCGGAGTGCACAAATATACATGCATCCCCATCTGGGTAGGAGACGCGGAGAATGTAAAGAAGGTTGAAAAAAAACTGATTCAAAAGTAGAATCCGTTCTTGAACACGCAACACAGACAAGGCAGATCAAGAAGACGGAAACACAAGAAAAGACGCCGTCAGAGAACAAACAGAATTCAACCTTCTATCAGTCAGAACATACCAGCAATGTTCCTATGTCAGGATAAGATCACCACGCAACTTTCAGATATCATTAAACCCAAGGCGGCCATTGAGTCATTCAAGGCCAACTTATGGGTTGAAGGATGGAAAGTTGTGAAAATAAGATTCGGGGATTCTGTCGTCATTATTGATGGAACAAAGCACCTAATAAGAGACTGCAGATCTGCATTTGAAGAAGGATGCCATGCATTTGTTTCCTGATGTATTCAGAATGTTTCCAACTCCATTCACATGAAATCCAAACTGAGAGCACCGTGGACAAGATCAAAAATCTACGGGTATACACTTAAAAAAATTATTGGGATGTACTCGGGCATGAGACTCATACCATCCAAAAAGAGTCGTGGCATATTGAGAGGTTGCTTGACGAGAGTTGCGGTAAAAAAATATCAAATAAACATCAGGAGAAGCGTGATTCTTCGCTTACCTTACTCACCGCATGTTAACTTGAATCAGGTAAGGAAGCTATTCTGCAGATTGATTCTGAGCAATGTATCACATCATGCATTGGCACTAATCACTGAGAAGAGATCACGAGTCATGTTTGGAAAGCTAAAAACTGTTGGTGAAATTTTGCACAACCACCGAAGAATGATCGAGGACAGACCAGAATGTCCATGTGATAACTCTTAATTTCCGAAAGTAGACTCACATGTCTCCTGTCGGTTGTCAGAAGTCACTATGGACAGGCTGATCTGTAACGCAAAGAACGTACCAATACACGAGATGGAGGATTGTACGCAGGTGCTGACTACAACCATTATCACGACAATCAACTCCTTGTCACAGAGATATTGCTCACACATCAGCCATCTTGACAGTTAGGACGGTTGTGTGAGACAGTTTGCACTACCAGGAGAAGGGTTATCTATGCAGAAGGTACTCGAATGAAAGAAAAGATTGAATGCATTTATACGTGCTCCACTCGATCGGAACCCTGGGGAAACGTATGTTGAATGCCCTCAGGTTTTCTGGGACAGGATGCACCGTATGTTCCTAGGGGCACCAAATTATCAGTTGGTTGACTCTACCGTACAAGATGTGTCGGATAAGAACTAGATGGAATACAAGGAAATGTGCCTGACGAAGTTCGCACAGTGGAACAAAAGAGGTACGTATGGCCATGCATACGTGATGCCAAAGGACAACGACGTTCTTAAAAGATGACCTATCGTGCGTACTTTTCAGGAACCATCTCTTCAAGCATCAAAATTTTTCTCTAGATGTGTGAACTTCTTGACGAAGATATTGCAGCAAAGATTCGGCATAAACGAGACTAATGTTCTGGTTGAAAAAATTGACGCAATCAGCAGAGAAGTGAGGGATCTGTTCAAAGAGCACGCGGACGTATTATGTGCTACCTTTGACGTTAAGGATATGTTCACTTGTCTGGACCATGCTCACATCATCAAAGCAATGGACTGGCTGGTCTGTGAACACCTAAAAATGAATCACACACACCTAAGGATTAAAATACAAGGAAAGAAAATAAACATCGAGAAAGCAAACGGAACATGGAGATGGAAAACGGTAAAGATTGTTGATCTTCCCAAAATGTTAATGTTTGATATTTCTCATGCTTATTTCCTTTTCGAGGGAAGACTTGTCAGACAGACGCTGGGCATACCAATGGGAAAGGGATCAAGCCCTCCCATTGCCAATCTCGTTTGTAACTTCGACGAAGTATACTGGATGCAATCCCTTGGGAGTGACGAGAGATACATCACAAGACTCCGGTTTGTGGATGATGTTTTTATTTCAGCCATCTGTAGCAATCAGGACTACCAGACCGCTAGGAAATGCCTGCAACTATTCATCACGTGCTACCACAACTCACTCTCACTTGAAGCAACCTCACAAGTTACAGATGCTAAGCTGCGTTATCTCGAGACTCACATTATTAAGCAAAAAAAAGGACCCCTCTTGAAGTGTTTACATCGTTTGAAAAATCAGGAAACACTCCGAGAGGGGTTTTTTGGTCGCTTTCATACGATTAAACACTTTAAGAGTTTCGGTCCATTAAAAACGAAGGAAATCTCGATTCTTGGAACTCTGCATCATATCCTCACCATCTCTACTAGCCAGACTGAGGCGGTAGAGGTGGTCAAGTGGTTTTTTATTGAAGCTATACAGTTGGGGTATCCAATAAAAGTATTAAGGCGGGCAGTGGGTGCAATTCGAAGGACAAAAATGAAGAAAAAAAACAGTCGTGAAGCTGTTGCACTGGCTATATTGTGAGGGTGCAGCAATAAGAAAAAGAAAAAGGAAGAGAACTACTGCTTGAGTCAGACACTCCCTACATTCGGACAGGAGACCAGGCCCTGAGGCACGACTGTCACTGATTTCAGTGATTCACGGAGCAGACATCACAGACCCAACGGTTGGAACCGGTCGCTATACTGACTATAACCGCTTCTCGACTGAAAAAAGAGTCTGGACTCCGCACAGAGTGCAGCAAACCGCTACATTACAAAAAGTGAGTCTCTACAAATAATTTAAAACGGGAATGGGTGAAAGAAAGAAATGACGAACTGAACTGTTTATTCGGTGCATATTCAAGGACACGAGGATGCATGTTTCCTGGGATAGTGGGCTGTGAGGTAGAGCCTACATTGGGACAAGGGATCAGGCACCAAGACACGACTGTCAGACATTCCGGATATTCACGAAGCTGACAACCCAATGGCGGAACCGGTCGCTATACTGACTGTAACCGCTTCGAACATCGGCTGGCGGGATGACGAAAAGAGTCAGGACTTCGTACAAGTGCAGCGAACCGACACATTGGCGAATCAGGCCAGAAAAAGTGAGTAACTACAAATAATTTAGACATAAATCAGTGAAAGATGCAGTGGATCGACGACACAACAAAGATTCTTCGGGCATAGACAGGGGAACGAGGTGACCTAGGGAAGGAGGATGCACGGCTGGTGTGGAGAAGTCGTCCTGGGATAGGGGGCTGTGAGGCTGATCCTAGAGGAGCAACTATCTAATAGTGCAACACTAAGAGTTCGTCGGCCTGAAATGAACTTTCCTGGCCTTACGAACTGGGTTCTTAGAGGGGGCGGCCACCGGCAGGAGCAGGCGGGTCCGGGCCGAACATTTTCAAGCGCGAACTTTGACGATTTTTCGCGCTCAGACAAATTGGCAAAAAAATCTGAAAATGTGATAAATTGTAGATTAGGCCGTGATCTTTCCAGGGAAAATATCAAAAAAATAGAAAAAAATAAGATAAACAGTGAAGTAAATACTGCGCCGTTTCGTCACATTTTCAAATTTTGCTACTCTACCACGTATGGGCCAATGGGAACAAAAACCCAACTTTTGCGATTTTTTGCAATCAAAAGGATGACCAAAAACTCTGAAAATTCGAGGGTCTATAGATTTGGTCGTGATCTTTACAAGAGAAATATATAAAAAAAATAAAATAATTTAAACTGCGAAATAAATCGCGGGGGTAATTCAATGCATTTTTGAATTTTGCCACTCCGCCAGTTCCCCCCACAGTACTACCGGTAGCCGTCATGGACCTGTGGTCCTGTGCTACTGGTTCCCTCTAATTTTTCTTTTCTTTTCTTTGTTTTTTGCAGTTAAAGGTGAGGGTGAGGGCGCGTTTGTCGACTTTGGCGGCCATGCTTCTTTCGATCGTTGTACCTCCTGTGAGTGGGCAACAACTGGACGTGAGAAGCAACTCTGTCATGTGGGGCATCGCCGCACCACTCTCAAAAAGTGCAAAATGAGAATGAACTTCCTGCTAGAACATGGTCAGATGCACACGCCACATTTTTGTCTTTTTCATGTTTCCAGAGTGGTGTGGCAAGAGGTGGTCAATGACTTTCATGTTCAATTATGCTTGCAAACTATCAGCCACTCAAGTTGGGTACCTTCTAGAACATGGCCAGGCACTGCAAACCTTAATGTCAGCCTTGAGAACGTCGGCAGACTGGGGGGCTGGAGGGAAGTACGATCACCACTGAGAGACCACAGCGAACAAGTTGGGGAGTAAAGGACACCGCGGCCTGCAGAGGGAGGGGAAATTTTGAAGGGTCGCAGACACAAGATGGGTATGTGCCTGACACGGCCAAGTCCCAGCGGGATTGGGTACCTTGTATTTTATTATTTATTTAGTTATTTTCGGCTGGTTTTGGACGACCTTTTGACGGACGTAGGCTAAGGCAGGAGAATATTAGCCGACTTTTGGATTCGGATATCGTTTCGCGGATACCGGGCTTCCAGGTGACAAGAATAGCACCTGGTTTTTGGGTACACAGGCACCGGTAACATAAGGGAAAACGTGACTGTATCTGGACAGACATAATGACGGATACGTGAATTGATTTAGATAAGGAAGGAGAGCAGCAATAACGACGGTTAGAAGAGGTGAGTCTTGACCGGCGGGTAGACAGTACCTCATTTTGGATGTTGGCAGCAACAGAGATGGAGGATCGGTGAGGAAACGGGTAGGAACTACGGGAACAAGACTATATATGTTGGGGAGCAAGGCCATAGTTCCCTTTTTTGAGCACGAAGACGCCTTGGAGTCACCCTCCTGATGATGCCTGTGCGGACGGGCGAAACCGGTCGAGGGACCGCATGTTTGCTCCTTTTGCAGTAATCAAATAAGTTGTTGCTTTCGTTGTGAAACTCGTTCTTGCGTGTTTTATAAACGTATGTGTCTACTTGCGCTGGTTGCACGAGCTGTGAGGCTGCAGCTCACCTACTCTCGGGCACGTAGTAACCGCTAGTTCGTTCGCGCGGCGTGGTGGCTGCATTTACATGCGATCACTTTACTGGTATGGGTTGACATTGGTAAGCCTGCATGGTGAGTGGAAGACGGATTCGACTCCAACGGACGCAATATGTTGGATATGGAGGTTGGGTTCGGTTATCTGGCATGACTGTCGGGATAAAGGAGATGAGTGATTGTCATCGGAGGTCGCACAAGGACCGCGGCTGACGGGTAGCTCATCGGGCAAGCGGATCGGCAAACACACCCTCGCTTAGGCGGGGATGTGAATACGCTGATTGGAAGGTAAGCATCGGTTGCTTCGGTGGTGACTTCACCGAGCGGGAACCGGGTTCCACACGGAGGACGTGATACGTGTGGGTGGTGGATCACAAGAGCGGGGGTATGTGGCGGAGGTTTTCCTAGAGTGAACCGATTTTGAAGCAGAAGAAGGTATTCGGTTTGGCGGGAGTACGCAAGCGGGGGTATACACGGGAGTTAGGAAGAGGGAGGAAAACGAGAAGAGGTTGGTAGCAAGGCATGAGTATCGGGATAGAGGTGATGAGGGATTTTCACCGGAAGTCACACAAGGACCGCGGCTGACGAGGAGCTCAGCGGGCAAGCGGATCGGCAAACACGCCCTCGCATAGACGGGGATGTGAATACGCTGGTTTGGAGGAAAGCATCAGCTGCTTCGACGGAGATTTCTTTGCGTGAACCGGGTTCAACACGGAAGACGGTATTCGCTTTGGGGGTGGATCACTAGAACGGGTGTATTTAGCGGAGTTGTTCCTAGCGTGAACCGATTCCGAAGCGGAAGAAGGTATTCGGTTTCGCGGGAGTATGCAAGCGTGGATATAAGCGGGAGTTAGGAAGAGGGAGGAGAACGGGAAAGAGGTTGGTAGTGAGGCAAGGGAGAAGACGAAAGGAGGGTTACGGGGATGAGGAGCAGAGGGATTCAAAAAATCGTATATGGAATAGGGATACTGCTTTGCGGATTGGGGTTGATTATAATAGGATCTGCGTTGTGATAGTATGGATACTTCGTGCACTAGTTGCGGCGGATCGTGCGCTAGAGGTAGGCGTTTCATGTTAGTGCGAGCCAGACTGATACACGCACTTGAAGATTACGTTACAAAAACTATCCAACCCATGCACTTTATGATAGGGTTTGTGACCAATGAAAATATGAGAAACGGTTTATACGACTGCTTGATGAGTTTATTGATTAAAATTGAGACGACTTTATTAGCTTTGCGGACGAGGCGCAGGATCCAGTACCGGGAAATAGTGGATATTTGGAGAGAATAGGGGAATTCATTAGGGAGGTATGGGGAGAAAGCTGGGCTTTAACGAATGCTAGTCGGGGGAAGAGTGGCGCAAAAACAGAGGGTGTTTTCTTCTCTTTTCGGTTGTCCGGTCCGTTTAGTTTAGAGACGGGGGACACGGCGAACGCGATTAGGAGGAAGCATAAACGGCAACACGGAGACAGGATACGATGTATTTGACTACGGGACCAGCGGGAGTCGGGGGACAGGGCATCACGAGCGGACAACAAGTTGGCGGGGGACAAACATATGGGAACAAAAACGGATGTACGGGTGGAGGAGGAAGAATGGGAGGAGGGAACAACACATGTTTTAATTGCGGAAAGATCGGTCACATGGCACGCGACTGTTGGTCGAGACAAGGGAGGAATCCGGGGGGACCACAGGGAGACTTGGAACTAGATGAGATTAAGGAACAATTTCGGATAGCTCGAAAGGAGAGGATGGAACAGGAGGAGAAGAGGAAAGGGACGAAGAGAAGAGGATTAGAGAAAAGGAGGACACTAAGAGAAACCTGGATTTCTCCAGGAAAGCAGAGGAGTTTAAGCTATAGCTACGCGCCGAACTATTGGAGGAATGGAGAAAGAACCATGTGGAAGCGGAGAAAGCTACCGAGAAGAGTGGGAAAACGGGGAAGAAGGCGAAGAAAAAGAAGAAGAAGTATGCAACTGAACATGTGGACTTAAGAGTCGGAGAGCACGTAGGAGTAAGAGGCGGGTATACTCCAGCAAAGAATCGGACACATCAAGCTCAACTGAAGACATCACGTCCGAAGAAGCATCAACAGACTCTGGATCGGACGGGAAACACACACGCAGTAAGGCATTCGGTAGACGAAGTACGGGTTACGCTAAGAGCAAGACGAAAGCTATGAATACCAAGGGGAAGGGAAGGGCAGAAGAGGTGTACACACCAGCAAGAGTGTACGGGAAAGGGGAGAGTTCGAAGGCGAGAAAAGAAACACATGTGGAGGAAGATGAGACTTTGCAAACGAGATCCGCTGAGGGGAACGAGCCTAAGACTCCCTTGACCGGAGGGTTCAAAGGACTGGTGGCAGGGTGTTCCCAGAAGGGGCTGATTGAATACTGCATATCAGCACGCAAGATATTCTCGGCGAAGAAGGCGGATACATTAAGGAAAATTTGTGAACATAAGGGGATCAAATATACGAAGAAACCAGAGATCGTAGAGATTCTTGCAAGACACCAGGTACAACTAGCCTATGACGACTTCAAAGAGACACAAGGCAACACCAAGGAGACTACGAAGACCAAGGCTTCAGGATCACCAAGAAAGGAGTTCGTGAAGGACAGGACTACGATGGAGAAACCGACCAAGAGACAGGAACCGACCATCATCCGCTCGGTGCTAGTGCAGCCAACGGAGGACTCAGATTGAATCGTAAGAGAACCGACTAAGGCAGAACTGTGGAACGTACTGAGTAGATGGATAGATCAAAGGGTGAGGCTAAGAAGGCAAGGCATCACCGGTGAAGTAAGTAGAAAGGTGGAGAGCGTTATAACTTCGACAATACTCCTACTAACGTTGCAGGGACAGGTGCCATGGCTTGAGAAGTATGTTGCCAGGTCTGTAGAGATTACGGGTCTGCTGAAGCTAGAGAGTGGAGAGGTATACGTGATAGCCAGCCCTTGGACTAAGAAGGTATACGTAGGCTGCACGGTTAGACCGATTATACAGAGATGGAGGGAGCATTGTCGAAACACGCTTAGTGATGCATTGGGGCTAGCTCCGCATTTGTACCGATGGATGAGGAGGTTCGGTCTTGATAAGTACGCAATTATACCGCTGAGGCACGTGAATGAGATTGATGATTTCGAGTTTGAGCGGTATCTGATAGCGGACTTTAACCCGAGCTTGAATACACAGGACCTGGGTAAAAAGGAGAAGATCGCGAAGGGGAGAATGACGAAGGGGAGGCGGGAAAGGAAAGGAAGGGGGAGGAAGATGAAAGTAGAAGAAGTGATCACTTTTAGATTCAGGGAACTGGAATTAGCATCTTTACTGATATGGTTGAAGGCTTAGACGGACGGAGGAAAAGAGATCAGGCTTCAACCGCTTCACTGCTCTGGGGGAGAGGTGTTGATCAATGGCTGGAGGAAGCTAAAGAGGACGTTTGGGGATACCATACTGGAGATCGGGGGGAGCAGGATGAGGCTTCGTGCGGCAAAACAGGAACTGCAGATGGGAGGTGAGGTCAAGATCATTAGGATTATAAGATCGCAAACCACAACGGAACGCAATAAAGCATTGTTAGTGTCTTAACTGCGCTGACCTAGACCGGACTCACAAGTGCGAACTTTATCGCTCAGGAAGCTGATCGGTCTGACAGAACGAGAGGTCTGTTCACAGAAAAACAGACAAAACAGAGACTGCGAATAAAGATTGATAGGGTGTTACCAAGTAAATCCGGGATTAGCGTGCGGAAAAAGATATGTGTGAAGATACTGTTTGACACTAGAGTGCAGAAGAAAGGAATAAGGACAATCACGGAGAGGACGATTGTCGATGCCATTTCTGAGAAGGAGTTGGCAGATTTTGTGAAGACAAGAGTGCGCATTGTGTGGCTGCGGAACCGAGACGTGGGGGAGTTGTTACATAACCACAAACGGTTCGCATCTGTAGAGGAACGGGCATGCATATGTAGAGACATGAGGCTTCCTAAACACGAGGGTCATGTGTCCACAAGATTCACGGATTTAGATATTCCGGGCTTCGTAAAAAATGCCAAGAATATTACTAGACCGGAGAAAGCCGGTAGCTTGGAGATGATAGCACAGGCTATCTTTGAGGCATGCAAACATTTGAAGGGGGTAGCAAGACCGAGGGTGGGAATAGAGGAAGTCTGGTCCGATAGGAGGGAGAAATCGGCAGCTTGGACTGATGTGCGAGTGCAGGATTGGGGCAAGCATTTTCGTGGGCTCGTATTAGCGCCTATAGATAGAAATCAAGGGGATACTGCAGTCATGTGCCCGATCTTATACCGACATGGTTTTGGGAAGACGTTTGCCTGGGACGCCAATTACGAGCTCATCGGGAACTTGGAGACTGAAGAACACACCATCAAGGAAATCAGGGAGGATTTCCATAAGAGTCGCATGGAGATGGTCGGCAAGTGGAGGGTAGATGGCAGACTGGGAGCAACTTACGTCATACCAAAGCACAAGGACCTCACACGTTGGAGGCCTATTGCACCAGCACCAGCGGACCCAGCTGCGCTAGCTCAACAAAGGGTAGCAAGAGCACTGCATTGTTTGCTGAAGCGACTTATAGCGAATAGTACGTTCTATCTGAACTGTATCTCTGTTGGGAGAACAGTTGGAGGCTACGACAATACGTTTGAATTCAGAAGGGTGTGAACGCGCGACAGGGAGGTGCTACGATATCAAGGATATGTTTTTCAGGATACCGCATGCAGCTGTGAAGGACGCAGTGCAACAACTGTTAAGGAAGTACGAGGACAAAGGGGTTAAGCAAGCCAGGGTCTCCATGAGGGGTAGGATGTGTGTGATTAGTCAGAACAAAAGGAAAATGGACGGGAATATAAGTATACCGCTAAGGAGGCTCATGATCGCAGCAGAGTACGATCTGAGGCACTCGGTAGTAAGATGCGGAAAGACATTGGTGAGACAGGTTCTTGGGATTCCAATAGAAAAATCGACGGGTCCGATATTAGCATCCATCACATGTGCGATGGCTGAACTGCGTTTTTTTAGAGAACCGGGGAATGATAGGAGATTAGTAGGAGGCTGGCAGATTGTAGATGATATCACTATCGTAGTAGGGCTCACGGCGGAGGTTGAGAACGAAGGATACCAGGAACAGATATTCAAGAAGTTCGAGAATATCTATGATAAGCACCTTGAGATTCTTCGAAAGGATGAATGTGGTTTCACATGGGATTTCGTGGGTGACCACATGATGGTGAGTAACAATCCTCTGCGCTTGCACTACATACCGGTGACCAAGAACAAGGGAAGACTGACTTTCCAAATGATGCAAGATTATGAATCATACTCGGCTAAGGCAGTAAAGAAGGCGGTGTTGACTACTACGCTGAAGAGGCTTTGGGACCACACATCGAGTAAGCAATTGGTGCTTGGAGCCATGGGGTTCCCAACATGTGATGCAGACCTCCGGGGCTACCCCCCGGGTGTCTCTCTGGGTGCTTTGGCCAGTTTGACCAAAGTTGTGCCTACCCAGGCACTGCAAACCTTAATGTCAGCCTTGAGAACGTCGGCAGACTAGGTTAAAGCGAAAAGAGGGGCTGGAGGGAAGTATGATCACCACTGAGAGACCACAGCGAACAAGTTGGGGAGTAAAGGATACCGCGGCCTGCAAAGGGAGGGGAAATTTTAAAGGGTCGCAGGCACAAGATGAGTATGTGCCTGACACGGCCAAGTCCCAGCGGGATTGGGTACCTTGTATTTTATTATTTATTTAGTTATTTTCGGCTGGTTTTGGATGACCTTTTGACGGACGTAGGTTAAGGGAGGAAAATATTAGCTGACTTTTGGATTCGGAATCGTTTCGCGGATACCGGGCTTCCAGGTGACAAGAATGGCACCTGGTTTTTGGGTACACAGGCATCGGTAACATAAGGGAAAACGTGACTGTATCTGGACAGACATAATGACGGATACGTGAACTGATTTAGATAACGAAGGAAAGCAACAACGACGACGGTTAGAAGAGGTGAGTCTTGACCGGCGGGTAGACAGTACCTCATTTTAGATCTTGGCGGCAGCAGAGATGGAGGATCGGTGAGGAAACGGGTACGAACTACGGGAACAGGACTATATATGTTGGGGAGCAAGGCCATAGTTCCCCTTTTTGAGCACGAAGACTCCTTGGAGTCACCCTCCTGATGATGCCCTTGCGGACAGGCGAAATCGGTCGAGGGACCGCATGTTTGCTCCTTTTGCAGTAATCAAACAAGTCGTCGCTTTCGTTGTGAAACTCGTTCTTGCGTGTTTTGTAAACGTATGTGTCTACTTGCACTGGCTGCACGAGCTATGAGGCCGCAGCTCGCCAACTACTACTACTACTACTCTCTCTCTCTCTGTCTCTCTCTCTCTTTGGGGCTCGCTTGACTACGCAACATTCTACATGTACTAAGACTGTCTATGAACCCGGTACATTCAGCCAGCGAAACTCTCTCTCTCTCTCTCTCTCTCTCTCTCTCTCTCTCTCTCTCTCTCTCTCTCTCTCTCTCTCTCTCTCTCT
>BFEA01000266.1:1322115-1334127 GCA_003427395.1 Chara braunii | reverse complement strand
CCATCTCTGCGCATGCACCCGGCGCACCTTTTCAGTCTAGATTCACCTTCTCTTCTAACTCTAAATCTACTCAACTAATCTCAAAACTAACTACTCCATCGGAATCGCCTCGCTAAAAAATTTTCAGACAAACACTTTATCTCGCCCGAATCCGCCAAGAATCGGATGAGATATAGTATTTTCGTTCTCTCCCAACCACCTCTCCTCCATAGCCTGGCGCACTAATTTTCCTACTAACCTCCCTTTTTGTTACTCCTTCACTAAATCTAACGCCACCATCGAGGTCGCCCTGCCCAAGAACCCTTGTTTTGCCCTCTTCCCCGCTCAATTTCATTAAGGAATGAGCGGGGCACACGTTTTCAGCCCCCTTCCTACCAACGCCACCTCCCACTCTATCCCTGAATGCACCCAGCGCTAGCCTGCGTCCAGGTTCCCTCGCTTGCTTTTCCTGCCTTCCGTTCTCACCAGTGTCCTCGCCCGGGGTCAGAACCCCGGGATAGCCTTTTCCCTTGCCCAAAACCGCTCGTAATCGAGCGCACTCCTCGTTCTCCACTGCGCCCTGCTAGCTCTCCGCCCGCACCATCTCCAATTCCCTTGCCTTGCGTGCACCTGCCACAGTCCCTCGTCCTGGTTCACCCCTTCGTCTTCACCACCCTGTTTTCCCGACACTCCGCCCGATAGCTGTTCAACAACTCCAGCTATCCTGAGAGAAACTTCGGAAGGAACCTGCTACTAAACAACCGATCGGCCTTTCAGGCCCTATACCCAAGTCCGACGAACAGATTATCGCTGCGAGCCTCCCCGCCCGTGCCTTCTCCCTTGCTCCGCGCGCACCTGGCCCGAACCCCGTCTAGGTTCCTCTCTTGCTAATGCAGCCCCCGACGATAACGGGTCCGCAGTTCTCAATTCCAATCGGTAGCAAAATGGGGGAAGCAAGACAGCACTCCCGGCTCTCCCCCCTTTTGTATGTACCACCCTTGCGCGGGGCCGCGCAGATGTTCCCCGCATCGTTCCATTTTTAACGGATGTCCCTAAGGACCGGGCCGCCGTGGTAAGCGCACCACCGCGCCTCCAAAGGCCAACCGGCCTTTCCCTCTCCCATCGCACGTACGCAGCCCATTTCCCGTCCGGGTTCACTCCCGGACTCACACATACCTACCTCATGCAGTAGCTGTACCCACTGGGCTAGGTTCGCGGGCCCACGGCCCGGACTCAGAACCGGTGCCAGACCTTAGTGGGGCCTGGAGACAAAAGCAGGGAACAACAAGAAAATAAATAATAAAACTAAACCAAAACTCGAAGATAAGAGGGACAACCGACGGAGAACGGACCATGTGGCCCGCCCGCGCTCCCTTGGCCCTGCGGAGCGGGCCCGCGACGGGGCTTCCCCAATAAAAACTGAGCGGGAGAGCCCTGCGGAACCCTCAACCCCTCAACTTTTCACTGCTCCGCTGCTCCTATGCCGTCGTCCGCAGGCCTCGATCCCCGTACCTCCATGTCATAAGCCCAAAGTCGTAGCCTATAGGGCTGAGCCCACGTCCGGAACTTTAACTTGCGCGAAGCCCAACATAGGGTGGTGCAGCGCCGTGCTTAGGCCCGAGAATAACAACCTCGGCCTCGTCTACGACCAAGCGCACGGCCACAGAACAGTCACGCCGACCTACCCAAAACGCGTCGTGGTTGCCGCCCATGTTGCTCCACGCACCAAACCTATCGCCGTCACACTGTTGCTGTCGATGCCGTCCTCCACGCACGTTCGCACAGGTCACAGGCAAGGACACCAGTCAACGAGACATAACCTTTTTAATCCTACTTAATCAGAACAGCAAAATAAAAAAATTTTGGTTGGCGATCACGCCGACCCTTCAATCATCAACGATTAAAAAAATCACGCACGCCGTAAAATCCGCGCGGCCACACACTCTCTATTCTAGTCAACCTTCCAGCCGTCATAAACACACAGACGCAGTCGCGCTTCGCGCGGTATACTTAACTTTAAGCCAAACTCATTTTTTCTGTCATTTGCAAAAAAACAGGGCGGATACCCTTGTAAGGGTATTCGCGCCGACAGCTTACCGGACCACATTAAGCGACGTCCCCATCGTTTCGCAAAATCGCAAAGCTATCAGACTACCCAAGATGCTGACGAAAGAGGAACCAATCCGATTAGCCGACAAACACAGGGTAGAGGCCTCCATCAAACCATGTCTCCACAACTATATGCTGCGAGGCTTCTTACCCGGGCCAGGCATTAGGACGCTGACAGCATAAGTTCCAAAGACCTTCCCAATCATCCTCTCCCCGGTCCTAGACAACCTTCGGCTTCTCGTTGGGTGTCCCTAGTCCTGGCCAAAACTAGGGACGCGGGCCCTAACCAAGACCTTTGAAGGCACTCTCGCCCTCCTTCTCAGAGAATCTCTCGCAAACAAATACACATACGTATATTTGTATACTTAATATCCACTCAGCTCTTTCTGCAGTCTAGTACAAAAAGGCTAGGTCTCCATCTTGGCCCACCATAGCCTGGCTGGTCGGAGCATGACTACGGCCCACCGCATTGTTATTTTAGTGGCAGTACCCTCTTTGGTTACACAACGATAGGTTTTCTCCTGATAAGCATTCAATCATGATTGTCCAAAAACCTCAACCTTCACTATCCCACAGGGTAATTTCCCTGGGGCGGGCAACTCCCCTTAAACCTTTACTCCGCGGTCCCGCAGCCAGGTTGCGCCGGCTAGCAGCCATCCACTGGGGTTACGCCCTAGAGGTGTTAATCTTTACCGCTTAGCTTGGTATTCCTCCAATATGTCCCAGAACTAGCACAAGTGGTTAAACGGAGCGTCGCAAAACCAATCACGGACCCACTGCGAGATTACGCAGGGGTCTGAAGGCATTTACTAGATCTCCCACGAAAGGCATGACATCCTTCGCACAATCACAAACAAAATCACCGTTAGGTCCACAAGGTCGTGACCCCTGACTTGATCAGCGCCAGCAGCCACCCATCCTGAGACATTTCTCGCCCTGCACTCTTTTGTGACTTTCTCAAACATCTCAAGCAAACGTGGCCCCTTTTGGTCAGACTTTATCAACTCAAACACTGCTTACCATACCCTTAAATCCATTAACGACCTTTCACACGAAGGAGGTCTCTCTCAATAGGTCTCCCAGCTAACCCTCTCTTCTTAGGATGAGCTATCACATGACCCTTTTTAAAACACCCCCCTTTTTGTGGATGAGTCTTTCGATAAATAACATTATCACCTTCCTTAATCTGAAGGGGTCTCAATCATAGAACAACTCAACCATAGAACAACTCAAACTGAGAGGCCTACTTATGGGTCCTCTCCACAACTCAATCACAAAACAACTGAAACTGGGGGTCTGCTTATGGGCCCCTTCTGTGACTTAACCATAAAACACCCGGCATGGTAGGTATTCGAGTCTCAAAGACTCACAAAAATCCCTTTGGATCTTCATGCTTTCACAATAACAGACTGCACTCCCTCCCCTTACACTCGGCCCTGTCCCGCCTGTAGGCAGGCCGCACGAGTATATCGGCGAGGAGACACTTCACATCCGTTCAATCTCATAAAATCCACACAATCCAATATACATGAGATGCATTTCACACGTCTCTCACACAAAACCATCATATATCAAGATAAAACCACGCATGTGAGAGTGATTGTGATCGTCATATACAAAGAACAATCTCAGATAAGTCCTCAACTCAATACATACACAGGGGTACAATACCCCAACTCAAACGCGAACCAAATGTCTCGAATTACATATATACACTCAGAGATGAACAATTTCAACTCAAATCACCACCGGTATCACACAAGAACAAATACGGTCCCCCTGACCAAAGCTACAGCTAAAATAGTTTGATCACAACATAGCCATACCTCTCAATCCGAGGGACCCAAGTAATCCAGGACATATCCAGATATCCAAAGAAAAGCAAGGCTAGGAGTCGCCCATGCACCTGTCCTGCAACTTCCTCCTTAGGCTAGATGGCCTATCTCCCCCACGCTGAGGTTTCTTCCCAAACCTCTCCTACCTCTCACACCTATACGTCTATCTAGGCCTAGGCACGAAGTAGGTCCCATATCTTCTTCTCTCAATCAATAGGCCTAATGGAATAGATCCCTACTTTGTAACAGTGCCATCAAGGTCACTCCTTGCCTCATCTACTTGAGACATCCCAATAACATGATGTGGGGCAGACCTAACATTTTCCACCTATACAATTGTTCTATTGGGATCCCTCCTGCCTACAACTCAGGCCACCTTACCGGACCATTATTACGAAAATCCCTTCCCGCTGTATGCTGCGCCTATCTGCAGCAGCTATATAATTGGGACTTCTTGCTTATACTTACAATCTACTTAAATTTCCAGGCCCTTCTCCCACAAACCCTTTCTCTTTACGACTACTTTCCCGAGGCCGTGCTTGATGTTGCATCTCGCCGCAAAGCCTCCTTCCGTGTTCCCCCAGGGATGGTTGGGTCAATACGCTCCTCAGCCCTATCGAAAACACCTCCCTCAATATTTGTCCTTATTAGACCGCTTGCTTCATCGGCCCTTCATTCTCGACAGAACTTCATTATGTGCCCTTCCTTGGCACAATGTCTGCAAATGTATTTTCCCCAACTCACTTTCTTCCCTCCAGGGCCGCCTTTGTTGCCACCGCGTTCCCTTTTTCCGTGCCCCTCGTCCTTGCAACTCTCTCCAGCTTTCCGCTTTTGGCCCCCTCCACCGGCCACTTGACCTTGTGTCGCTCGTGGTATCGGCGGCTGTAGTGGCCCCATACCCAAGGCTGGCTGAAACTGGACTGTCGGAGGCCTAGGTGGCATCACCTCCATTTGTGGGCCCAACCAACTGCCTTGTACACCGGGCAGATGTGGATTATATATAGGTCTTTGCCCTACTTGACCGCATGACTCCCACTGCCCGCATAGTGCCTGCTCAATCGACGGGGGCCTCTCTTGTGCTACTCTGCCTTCCACCTCTTGCGGGGTGGCCCCCATCTGTCGTGAGCACTGCCCCTTCTCGGCACCTTGACCTTCCTAAGCCCCATTCCTCGCCTTCCGCTGAGCCTTCGTCAACTTGGGAGGTTCAGGCTCCCCTTTTTCACCCATCACCCCCTCTTCCTTGCCTCCTTGAGGGGCACGACCAATCTTTCCCCAACGATCGCATACCACTTCTGCCCAGTGCTCTAGCCACCACTCAGTCCTTTGCCTCTCCCATCCCGTGGTTGTGGATGCTTCCACGTTAATGGACCCCCTCTTCGGATCAAATGCAATAACAGGCAGGGCCATACTAGCCTCCTGCTCCTTCGTTATTTCAATGAATCCCTCGCCTCCGTTCCTCCCCAGGGCACAGGTTCGTCCCTCCGAGGTTCCCTTGTGGAGGAGTAACTTTTGATGAACTCCTCTTCTCTCAGCCTCACTTCGCTCAGTCGGCCCACCCGATGCTCCCTCAGAGGCCTTCCTTTTGCCATTCCTGGCCTCTTCCAGCCGTGCTAACCTCTCTTCCAATACCCCTACTTGTCTTTGTAGACCACTTAACTCTGCCTGCGATGGTGCGCCTGCAACCGGTGGCACAGAGCATTCCCCACGTTGGCCTTCTATTCCATTTTCTGGGAATCTTAGCCTTAAGGAACGCTCCAATTCATCCCACGTTTTCGTCTTCTGCTTGAGGGTATACACCTCCTCACTTAATCTTTCGCAGACGAACAAGGGAAACATACACCACATCGCCTTCTTGTCTCACTCCTTCACAAGGCTAAAGTCATGAAAGTCCCGCAGAAAGCCAGACAAGTTTCTTCCTTGGAACAACAGAGCACGGAGGTCTGGAGGCATTGACTCTTGCAGTGCCTCGCACAACAACACCTTTATCTGACACGAACTCCTCCAACGCAGGATCTTGACAAAGCCGCTTTCTTCCACCATGATGCTGATGGCCGTCTGATACGCAAAGCGGGCAATAGGTCATCAAACAGAGATTTAAGTAAACTCAGGCAGACAAAGGCAAACTGCTAACACTTAAATCACACTATCTACCCTTCTATTCACGCAATAACGCCTCAGCCCAAGTCAAACGAAGCGCATTTAGTAGGAAAAGAAGGCATTCCCTATTGACCCACTGCCCCCCGAATCTCCTCTCGGCCTTCAGCCTCTTCATCTGGATCATGAGTACTGGCATATACGTCAACTATGCTGGCCATACTCCTAAGCCACTGACTAGGAGGCGAAAACTTTGGGTCTAAATACAAACCATATATCAATTCGCATGTATAGCGCCCATATTCCCATCCTCGCGCCCTCATAGCCGCTTCAGCTACCGCTTCTACCCTTGCCTATCCCCCAAAACTCTTCTGTATCAGAAACTTGGGCAGGATTACTAGTAGCGGAGCAGATGGAAGCCCGAACTCTCCAGCGTGTTTGACCTCTACACGGGTTAGTACTTGCTCTTCCCCTTCACGGGACACTTCCCTCGCCCACTTTGCTGTAGCTATCTCGGCTACCCTCAGACTCCTAGCAAGCAGGCTCCCATGCCCGAGTGCCAACTCTATCCCGTGCTCGATCCAAAAGGTGGCTGAGGCGTACAGGGTCACCCCTACAATTGCGCATTCCCGCTCATCATCAAATCCAGACTCGATCCAGACAAAGATGTTCGTGCCCATCGACATGCCCCACCATGAAGAGATGTACTCTCCTGCTCTGACCCGCCTGCGTAAAGACACCTCGAGCCCTCCCTCTCCCTCAATTGGCCCGAGCATACGCGGGTCTTCCCGTGCATGAGGCATCCTTAGCTGCCTTTGTTTTGTCTGGGTTCTGTCCTTCACAGACAAACGTCCAGCATGCGCCTTCCGTTACTCACCTGACAATCCCTGCTCCTCTGGGAAGAGCGACCCAAACGTACAGGCTTAATGGCCAACCCTGAGCCAAATGCTGGACTGGAAACATTCATATAAGTTTCTACAGGCTGATAAGATCCCAAATATAACCCCAATAATATAACCCACACGAAATATTCCTAAAAAGGGTACCTACTCAAACATATAACTCCACATAATTCGACATAGACTAGGCTTACAAGGTCTAACATCCATAGATGAGTCTAATATACAACTTAAAATAACATCCTCAAGACAAAAAGCCCCAAGCCTTTAGCTTCCTAAATGGATGGTCCAGGCCTGGAACGGTTCATGCAAGGGTCTAACATCAATTACAACTCACTGCCTCATTTAGGGTAAATAGAATAGTCCAGGTGTTAGCTCCCTCACTGTTACTCTGACTGCCTCTAAGATCAGATACCCTCCTTTAACAGATGTCATGCAAGTCTACTACTTCTCGTAATCCTGTCTATTGGGGTCTTACCATTGTTCTCACTACATCTCCTTACTGCCTTATACGCCTAATTTTAAACATTCCATACGAGGCACGCCTCAACTTCTATGGCTATACAACTCGAGCAACCGCTTAGAACCCAATCTCAAGGATCCATAATTCATACTTATACAGACTCTCAATATCCTTAGCCTAACTCTCCTCGAAGTCCCTTGACGACTTCTAACATAATAGACTTCCTTTACTCATTCTATGCCTCGTCTTAAAGCCAAAGTACCCTATGGTACTCTTGACTGCTCAGGTAACTTCCCTTAGCCATAATGGGCACCTTACACAGCCAACGTCCACAACCACTACACTTTGCTTTGTTGATACCGCCTCATCTTACCTTAATTGTATCAAACATGCAAACCATCGCCCAAACCCATCAACTATCGAGGTCAGAAGAGGTATCAACTCCAACTACCGTCATACTAGTCAAGGTACGCAAGTGCATAGTCGAAGTACGTGTGCACGTAGTCAACGTACGTGGGCGCATAGTCAAAGCTTATCCTTTTCGCGCTACCGTTACTGCACCGAATAGAACCAACTCGCACCATCACCCCTCACTTGGTCTCTATCCAATACCAATAATCGATTAACCATGAAAATCAAGGAAAACTTCTTAATTTGCTTATTTCTCACGTTCTAATACCCGGATGTTGTTCCACCAGGGACAACGGTAGGTAGCCGTTATCCCTGGCAACGACGCCACCTGTCGAGCGCATCGGTCTGGCACCACACGCGGCAGCGCGAGACCCTCTCGGTCGCATCACGCAAGAGTTCGACCAACCTTGCCGCGAACACACAAATAGAGCTTCCTTAGGCCGCTCCGACAGAGTGCGTCAGCCATAGCTCTCGCGAGCCCCTACGACAGGATAGGGCCTACGCGAGACACAACTTACCTCCACCTTACGGGATTTATCACCTCCCTTCGGTGGGCGTATCCCCGCCGAGCTACCAGTCCACAGTACGAAAGCTACTCAGTTGCAATCGAAGAGGTGGATCAGCCGAGGGTGTTTCTCGTTCGTTGTAGCATAGGGGGTACGCGCGATAATACTCCTATCGGGCCCACACGCGAACCGACATCTTGGGGGGTTGAAGTCCCAAGCGCGGCCCGACGTGGGTCGACTAAGACGCATCCCACACACCACGCGCACATCACTTTACGAACATAAAAATAAAACGTACACACACGCACATACAACACGACACAACACAAACAACGCGATCACGCTCCTAGCCCCTCGGTAACCAACCCATAACTTTTCGATGCGAAAGTCAAATGGGCATCACGCGCGAGGCTTAGTATAAAACCGCGCGGACGCAGGGCCTATTCATATCGACTAGCAATGCGAACATACGCAGACAGTCGCAATGATGGCGTACTATGTAGTACCCATATTCGCGCGGTCCTCGTTAATCTCGAGAGTCGCATTCGACACTCAAGTGTCGGCTGACACGCGCCTTGAGGGTTAATCTCTCGACGCTAGACAACTGCCAAGCGCGGTTGAAGACCACACGCCCTTGTGTTTTCACCCGGACTTTATTGAATGACCATCCAACAAAAGTACTGAGTATTTATTTAAGAGTTGCACGAGTGATGCTTGTATGGCTAAAACGAGGGGTATGAGTGCAAGGAATGGTTGAAGTTGACTCCGTGTAGTGCGTGGACTTCTGGATGAATCTTTGATGTGATTGCAGGTATGGTTGTGGTTCGGACTCTGGATGTGACTGCCTGCGACTACATACATATATGACTGAGAGGAGTCCCACTGTGACTGTGAGAAGTGATCGTCCTATACAAATAAGCCTTATATATATATTTATATGTGCCTTGGGTATGCGCGCGGCTTACTGAAATCGTGCGCAAGGGTTAACCAGGGTATGATTTGAGAGAAAGGGGAGATCCCCTTTTATCTTTTGCTTCTTAGATATTTTTATGGTCGGACGTTGGTCCTGGGCCAGAATTCAAGGTCCTTTTCCAGGACATCCCAAGCCCTAGACTCTGCAGGGAAGGAATCTGCCCCCGTTCAGAGCCTATCTGCCGCACTCTGCACAGAGTGCATGCTACAGTCTTTAGGTTGAGTGGCAGGAGTGAATTGAAGTTGAATCGTAAACCGACGAATCGGCAACCAACCTCTTATCAGTGATAACAAAACATGATCCTCGTAGGACCAAGCTGAAACTGGTCCAAGTCCTGAATCAAATGTCCAAGAAAGGCCTGTATCATAAGACAAGTCAATGCCCAAACTACATCATCAGCATATTGGGGATAAACCTCCATAGCGCATTCTCATTCAAGATTATCTGGCAACTACGTCTAAGCCTACCTCTAAGCCAGTGTCCAAAGCAAAGGTAGCCTAATGACAGAATCTCCCCTATTCAGGGTGGATTCTCAGAATCACCACCTGTTCAAATATAATCTGACTCCTCGAAATCAAGAAAATTCCGGCAGCGCTTCCCGTACGAAAAATGTCATTTTCCAAATTGTTATCCGTCCGAATGTGAAAACAGAAATAGCCTTTGACTTTCCAAAGTCCAATTTTGTCTAACTCCCTGAATTAGCAAAAATTTTGGCAGCACTCCCTTTAGAAAATGAGACTTTCTAGATTTTCACTAAGCCATATATGAACTTTAGATAAGTTGAACTTTTGAAAAGTCAATAATTGACTAACTCCCTGATTTGTAGAAATTTCGGCAACGCTTCCCGTAGAGAAAGTAGCTTACGAAAATTTATACAAAGCCAAGTATAATAAAAGATCCTCATAAAATGCGAGAAATGATCTAAGTAAAAACTTAGCTCAGGAAATGCAGGAATTGAAGCTAACTCCTATCGCTCTAGCCCGTGGCGAGCCTCTAAAGCAACTACCTGTCAAACTGAAACTCAGACCAAGTAGTAGCCTCACTCAGTCACATGCAAGTCAAACCACAAAGGTAAGTACTCTCACCATCCTCAACTCAACTTGGCAAACAATAGTTCATAGTCTTTCAATGCCTTAACCCTCCATACCCCGCTTACATAAGGCATAAAGTCATGCCATCCAATCTTATGGAACATGCCTGACTCAGCCATTAGGTATACACGAACAGGTTGCACAACTACTTCTTTCTTCCTCTGGGCATATGACTGTTTAGCCGCCCTGAACTGTTTAATACCCAAGTTATATATACCTCTCTGAATTTAGTGCTCAAAAGTTGAGCGTATGACTGAGTCATTCATCTTAGAAACAAAGCTCAGCCCGCCCAAAGTTACCTTCAATTATATTCTTACTCTCTTCAAATTTACGATAAGTTATAGTCAGGCCATCCAATCTTATGGCACCCTTGCCTAACTAGCTTGTTCTCAAGTGTAATAATAATATAATATAGCCAAATTATAACCTTTTGGGTTCCATCATGTGCGAGGCATTGGGGCAGACCATCCAATTTTATGGAACATATCTGGTCCTTTGTCAGGTTCGTTTTTCTCTGAACCATCTGTGTGCGGCATGAGTCCAAAGTCATCCAATC
This sequence comes from Chara braunii, assembly GCA_003427395.1. Classification (NCBI taxonomy): domain Eukaryota; kingdom Viridiplantae; phylum Streptophyta; class Charophyceae; order Charales; family Characeae; genus Chara; species Chara braunii. The sequence continues at coordinate 1,323,211 of BFEA01000266.1, read as the reverse complement.
TTATGGAACGTGCTTTGTCCTCAGCAAGAATTACCCCCCTCAGAACGAAACAGGAAGAGGCTGAGCCGTCCAATCTTATGGATTTGCTCAGACCTCCTTGATCAGAAACTAATGAAACAGAACAAACCCCAGCTAAACACGGCAACCAAGCCATCCTATCTTATGGAACAGGCTTGGCTCCTGAAAGTCAACCACAGTCAAGCCATCACAAGTCAGAGCAATCAGACCATCCAATCTTATGAAACTTGTCTGATTCTCAATGCAATTCGAAAAATAAACACAGCAGTCAGACCATCCAATCTTATGGAACCATGCCTGACTCTATAAGACCCTTCCAATCCCGAGCAAAACCAGCTTTCTCTCACCCTTCCCCCGGATGCAACCCTTCTCCTTAGACAACTCTCATTTCAGACAAGCAACGAAATTGAAACTGACATAACATGTACGTTCCTTTACTTAGTCTGGGTTATGTCCTGAAAGTCAAACCCAATGTTAGATATGGGGTGCATGCAGCATACCCAGTCAACACACAGAGAGGCGTACAGAAAAGGGTTATAACTGGGTTTATAGAGGGAGAAGCAATGGTTACCTTCCAATTCCCTGCCTCCAGAACTCCTCCTGAGTTCCGGCAGAGCTCCCACAATCGGTGGGTTGACTCCCCACAGAGTCTTGTCGCGGTCTTACGGGTTGCAAATCTCGCCCGCCGCCTTCCTCTTAGAACAAGATTAGACTTAGATTTAGAAGGGCAAAAGGAGAAGCATTTGAGACTCTCAGATCCAAGAGGGGTACACTCAGACTCGCGCAAGAAGGCCTTGATTCCTTTATGCGCCTGAGGGCCCCGCAATGAGGGTCAGAACGCACCGCAGCTTGGTCAAACTGAAGCCACACTGTTGGAGTCAACCCTCTGACGACCCCCTAATTCACGGCAATAGCCCCCCTTCTCAAGCCTAATCCCTCCTCTAAATCTCAATACCCCTTCTTCGAACAGTTTCGTCATACTACACCTTCAAGATCAGGAAGGGGCTCTCAATTTGTCAGTTTTCGCAAATAGTACAACAATACGCAGCAGGCTTGACACACCCTCGACTCCCCCTCA
>BFEA01000266.1:1304788-1315389 GCA_003427395.1 Chara braunii | reverse complement strand
CAAGCACCTACCGACCGAGCCACTCCAAGCATCTACCGACCGAGCCATTCCAAGCACCTACCGACCGAGCCACTCCAAGCACCTACCGACCGAGCTGCTCCAAGCACCTCCCCATAGAGCCACTCCAAGTTCCTTCCAATCGAACCACTCCAAACACCTATACTGACAGGGCCACTCCAAGCACCTAACTTACGGAGCCACGTAACACCTATACCGACTGAGGCACTCCAGGCACCTATACCGACCGAGACACTCCAAGCACCTATACCGACGGAGCCACTCCAAGCGCCTATACCGACTGAGGCACTCCAAGCACCTATATCGACCGAGGCACTCCAAGCACCGACTGACCGGGGACCCAATGCTGTCAGGCGGATTCCAAGAACTCTGATGGCCTCATCTTCCGGTTTCCAGCTAACCGGCGGGTCGTCCGGGGGCTGTGTGCCCAGGGGAGACATCAACCATCCCTCAGTTTTCGTCCCCCAATTGACCTTTATATCGGCCGCCACAGCAAAGGTCCGGATGGTGTCGGTCAGTGCGTCAAGGGAGACTTTTGAGACCCTGATGAGAACTGTGAGATCGTCAGCGAAAAGAGATGTAACAGGCACTAGATGGGGGGGTAGCTCTCGGATGTCTATGCGTTGGATCGCTGGATTTGCTCGAATCATTGCTGCTAGGGCCTCCATCACCAGGACAAACAATAGAGGGGCGATTGGGTCCCCTTGCCTGACCGATCGTTGCAGCGCGAACGGGGGGGACAAATGGCCATTGACCATGATATTTGTGGCCGCCGACCTGTGCATGATGGCAACCCACGCTCTGAAAGTATCCCCGAAGTTCATTTTTTGCAGGCAACAGTCCATGAAGTCCCAGTCTACGTGGTCGTACGCCTTCTCAAAGTCTATGAGTAGGACTGCCGCTTCCTTGTTGTGTTGTCGGGCGTACTTAATAGTTTCATTCACTAGCAGCATATTGTCCTGAATATTTCGTTGTGGCATAAACCCGGTTTGATCTTGGAAGATCAAGTGGTTCATGTAAGGGAGCAACCGATTAGTGAGGGTTTTAGAGACCATCTTGTAGGGGAAGGGGAGAAGCGTAATTGGACGATAGTTTCTCACCTCCTCTTTCTCGCCCTTCTTGTACAACAGAGTAGTGACCCCCTGACTAATAAGCCCCCCAAAAGATCCTTCACGTCGCACCGCCTCTACGTATGTCATAATGCTATCCTAGAATATACTCCAAAAGTTGAGCCATAATTCTTTGGGAAAGGAGTCTAATCCGGCGGTCTTTTCGTCATCCATGCCTTTCAGGGCCTCGAGGAGATCCTCCGGCGTAAGTGGGGCTTCCAGCTGCTCTCTTTGAGATGTAGACAGCATGGCCGGGAGGTATTGCAGCATGGTGCAGCGTCCTGCGATCAACTGCTCCGTCCCCCATTGTGCGGACTCCGAAGCGTACAACTTTTGGTAGAACTGGGCTGCATAATCAACTATGGCATAGGCGTTGGCAGCTTTGGGGAGAGAATGGTCAAAAGGGTGCCTCAGTGATGGGACCACCGACTATCTTGCCCTGGCCGTTGCTTTCCTAAAGAAGGATTTAGCCATCGTCCCGTCTGTATCCCTTTTTTTTATCCGCGTCTGGATTCGCCACGCCTCCGCCTGGGCGTCCAGGTAGGATTCTAGGTGGTCTCTAGCAAGCTGCAATTTGTTAAAGGTTTCTTCATCCAGCGGGCCCGTTTGCAGTTTGGAGTCCCAGTTGTCCAATTCGTTCAGCAGTTTATCCAGCACCGCCTTACGGCCCCTCGCATGAGTAATGGAAAACTTTTTAACCCTATCTCGCAGCTGCGCCAGTCCGTTGTTAAACCAATCTACCGTAGAGGGGGCAGCTTCTCTTTTTGTGGATCAGTAGAGCCAGAATTTGTTGACCAAATCTTTCAGAGCTGGGATTTTTAAGAGAGACGTGTTAAATTTATAAAATCCCGGCCCGCGTTCAAAAGAATGGTGGAAGGATAGGCCTAACACTATCCCCCGATGGTGGAAAGATTTACAGGGGCTGAGAGTCATAATATCCGCCACCGCCAATACGCCCACTAAATCCTCCGAAATGAGGAAGAGATCTATTCGTAAGTTTGACCTGCCCACCGCTCCGTTAGGTCTCACACATGTGTATGCCCTCTTTGAAGGGTGCAAAACCCTGTAAGCATCCTTAAGCTGTAGGGAAGTCATAAAGCATACCAACATATCCACATCCGGGGCCCACCTGTCTATGGGGACTGTGTGTAAGGTTCTTCTGTCCAAGTACGGCTCGGGGGTGATGTTGAAGTCGCCCGCGATAATCAGAGGCAGATCAGTGGGCAGCTGTTGGTGTAGGTCGTGTAGAAGGTGAACTCTCTCCCCCGGATCGTTAGGGCCATAGACGCTCACTATGACGATTTCGTCGTCCCCTATGATGGCCTTAACATAAACCCACCGTCCGTCTTGACGGTCGCATTCGTGGGCCACGGGTTTGAGTCGAGACGAGTGGGGGATCCATACTGCCACTCCCGTTGATGCGCCGGACCTTGTCGGGGCTGAGAAGACAGTATATGGCCACACCCATTTCTCCTTCACTTTGTGCGCAGTTGATTCCGTGAGGTGGGTCTCTTGAACACATATTGCGTCTGGCCATGATCCCGAGCCCTCTGTTTTTAGCATTTTCCATATGGCGTTTTGGGGGGCTTATTAGTCAGGGGGTCACTACTTTGTTGTACAAGAAGGGCGAGAAAGAGGAGGTGAGAAACTATCGTCCAATTACGCTCCTCCCCCTCCCCTACAAGATGGTCTCTAAAACCCTCACTAATCGGTTGCTCCCTTACATGAACCACTTGATCTTCCAAGATCAAACCGGGTTTATGCCACAACGAAACATTCAGGACAATGTGCTGCTAGTGAATGAAACTATTAAGTACGTCCGACAGCACAACAAGGAAGCGGCAGTCCTATTCATAGACTTTGAGAAGGCGTACGACCACGTAGACTGGGACTTCATGGACTGTTGCCTGCAAAAAATGAACTTCGGGGATACTTTCAGAGCGTGGGTTGCCATTATGCACAGGTCGGCGGACACAAATATCATGGTCAATGGCCATTTGTCCCCCCCGTTCGCGCTGCAACGATCGGTCAGGCAAGGGGACCCAATCGCCCCTCTATTGTTTGTCCTGGTGATGGAGGCCCTAGCAGCAATGATTCGAGCAAATCCAGCAATCCAACGCATAGACATCCGAGAGCTACCCCCCCATCTAGTGCCAGTTACATCTCTTTTTGCTCACGATCTCACAGTTCTCATCAGGGTCTCAAAAGTCTCCCTTGACGCACTGACCGACACCATCCGGACCTTTGCTGTGGCGGCCGATATGAAGTTCAATTGGGGGACGAAAACTGAGGGATGGTGGATGTCTCCCCTGGGCACACAGCCCCCGGACGACCCGTCGGTTAGCTGGAAACCGGAAGACGAGGCCATACCGACGTTGTCGTTCTTGTATACAAGTGTGCATAACGATATATTTATTGCCCACACCAAAAGGAAAAGTGGAAGGGTCCGGGGATTCACAGTCTAACTAAGCACGCCAATCCTTATTGTGAATACGAATCACTCAGACACTGGAATAACATCGATGCCGAGCGCATCGGTCCGGCACCGCACTAGGGCAGCGTGGGACCCTCCTGCCCGCGTCACGCAGGAGTTGGTTTATATCCTTTGTCGCGAATATACATGGAGCTTCCGCAAGCCACTCCGGCCGAGTGCGCCAACCATACCTCTCGCGAGCCCCTACGATAGGATAGGGCCTACGCGAGGCACGACTTACCTTCACGTTACGGGAGCTGTCACCTCCCTTCGGTGGGCGTATCCTCGCCGAGCTACAAGTCCACAGTACAAAAGCTAACCAGTTGCAATCGCAGAGGTGGATCAGTCGAGGGCGTTTCTCGTTCACTGTAGCATAGGGGGTACGCGTGGTAATACGCCTCTATCGGACCCGTACGCGAACCGTCATCTTGGGGGGTTGAGGTACCAAGCGCGGTTCGTCGTCGGTCGACTAGGACGCATCCCACACACCACGCGCACTCCACTTTACGAACACAAAAATAAAACACACACACACACGCGAAACGACACAAGACAAATAACGCGACAACGCTCCTAGCCCCTCGGTCTGTCTCTTATACACATCTAGGTACCAAGCGCGGTTCGTCGTCGGTCGACTAGGACGCATCCCACACACCACGCGCACTCCACTTTACGAACACAAAAATAAAACACACACACACACGCGAAACGACACAAGACAAATAACGCGACAACGCTCCTAGCCCCTCGGTAGCCAACCCGTAACTTTCCAGTGCGGAAATCAAATAGGCGTCGCGCGCAAGACTTAGTATAAAACCGCGCGGACGCAGGGGCCTACTCATATCGGTTCACAATGCAGGCGTACGCAAGCAGTCGCAATGATGACGTACTATGTAGTGCCCATAATCAAGCGGTCCCTTGTGGATCCAAGTACCGCTTATGACACTCAAGTGTCAGACTCGAGGTGTCGTGAGGGTCTAATCGTTCACGACATTGCACGGCTGAAGGAATAGTCGTGCAGCCGCCGCGAGACATCCGGCCTTTGGTCTGAGCGTCTCGGTTGGCAAGGCAAATAGGCTCTGCGCGAGGAAAAATCACTCCCCTGCAGAGCCTAGGGCTTGGGATGTCCTGGACAAGGACCTCGAATCCCAACCCAGGACCAACGTCCGACTAAGAAAATTCTCAAGAAGCAAAGCAAAAATAAACGCAGAGGTCATCCCTGGGCTTCTCAGTCTTACCTTCTGAGTATCCCCTTTTGTACGGGGCCCCTTAACCCATGCAGGTATTCACCCTACGTACACCCATGTATATATGTATATAAAGGGGGAAGTATGTGACGATCACTTCTCACAGCCTCATTGGGGTCCCTCATAGCCATACATATATATGTGATCGCAGGCAACCAAATCCAGAATCTGATTCATAGCACATACCTGCAAATCACATCAACGAGTCAATCGATAACCCACGCACTACACGGAGTCAACCCCAACGATCTTCAACACTCATACCCCTTGCTTTAGCCATGCAAGCCCCAACCTCCTGTCCAACCAACCTTAATTAAATACTTAGTACCTTTGTCAAATGGCCATTCAATAAAAGTCCGGATGAAACCATAACGAAACAATGAAATCACCAGGGCTAAAGCCTTTTAGGTTGAGTGTGGAGGGTGAGTTGAAATTGAGTCGTAAACCGACGAATCGGCAACAGACCTGTTATCAGTGATGACAGATAATGATCCTCAAGGGATCGAGATGAATCTAGTCATGAACTTGAATCAAACGATCAAGAGGACCTGTAACACATGATATGTCAAAGTTTCAGGCTGAACCCATAAGTTCAGGGAGGACAATCTTCATATCGCGACCTTACCCAAATCACCCTAGTTAACTATGTCTAAGCCTACCTCTAGGCATTATGACAAACCTCCCCTTAGCGAGGGTGGATTCATCAAAATCTCTACCTGTCAAGACATATTCGATCTTCTTTAAACTAAGAAAATTTCGGCAACGCTTTCCGTAGGAAAAGTGTCTTTCCAGAATTTATATACGTCCGGATATGAAAACAGAAATAATTTCTAACTATGGAAGGTCAAACTTTGTCTAACTCCTTGAATTAGTCAAAATTTGGGCAGCACTCCCTTTAGAAAAGGGCAACTTCCCAGATTTACACTAAATCAGATATTAGCTCAAAAGACAATTTAAGTTCAACTTAGACAAGATTCAACTAACTCTTCTGTTTTGCAGAAATTTTGGCAGCACTCCCTTTAGAAAAGTGTCAATCCAAAATTTATACAAAGCTAAATTCAGAATTTGAAAGTTGTTTTGACTTCTTAAAGTCCAATTTTTGTCTAACTCCCTGAATAAGCAAATATTTGGGCATCACTCCCTTTAGAAAAGGAGACTTCCCATATTTTAACTAAGTCAGATATAAGAAAGACAAAGTTGAACCTTTGACAAGTGAAATTCGACTAACTCCTTGGACTTTTAGAAATTTCGGCAGCGCTTCCCGTAGAGAAAGCAACTTGCCAAGATTTATACAAAGCCAAGTATAAGAAAATATCTCAGAAAATGCAAGAATTGACCTAAGTAAAAAAAAATTATTACAGAAAATGCAGGAATTGACACTAACTCCTATGGCTCTAGCACGTGGCGAGCAACTAAAGCAACTACCTATCAACCTGAAACTCAGACTAAGTAGTGGCCTCACTCAGGCACATGCAAGCCAAACCACAAAGGTAAGTACTCTCACCAATCCCAAATCAACCTGAACAAATAATAGTTCATGATCTCTCAATGATTTAACCCTTTATACCCAATTTACGTAGGCATAAGTCAGGACGCCTAAACTTACAGAACGTACCCAACTTAGCCAGGCTTAGAGTCAAAATACCTAAACTTATAGAGTGTTCTGAATTGGCCAAGTATACACAAACAGAGGGCACGACTACTTTTCTATTCTTTGGGCACATGACTAGACCACTCGAGTCGCCCTAGACTGTTTAAAGTATCCAAGTTGTATATATTTATCTTCACCTTTGTCTTCTAAGGTTGCATATGACTGAACTAACTTAAGTTCAGTCAGCCCTAGTTTTACCATCAATTTTATTCTTAGTTGTACTCTCTTCACGTTGTGATACGACTATAGTCAGACCACCTAAACTTATAGAACAGTCTGATTAGCTCGTTCTTAAATAGAGTAATAATAAAGTATAGCCAAGTTATAACCATTGGGTTTCAGCATGTGCGAGGCTTTGAGCCAGACCCCCTGAACTTACAAAAGGGTCCAACTCTCTGCCAAATTCGTTTCTATCTGAGCCAATATGTGTGTGGCATCGAGTCAAACCCCCTGAACTTACAGAAGGGTCTGCCTCTTTGCCAAGATTATTTCTTCAGAACAAAGAGCAGAAAGAGACTGAGCCACCTGAACTTACAGAGCAGCTCGGTCTCCTCGTTCAGAAACCAAAGAAACAAGTAAAAACCAAATGAAAACAAAGCAACCCAAGACACCAAAACTTATTGAGCTCCCTGAGTCCCTAAAAATCAAGCACAATCAAACCCCTCACAGATCAGAGTGGCGAGGCCACCTGAACTTACAGAACTGCCTGACCCTCCATGCAAACCACATCACCGGGTCTCCCCAAACTTATGGGGACATCCCAGCTTACAGAGTAATCAGACCCCTTAAACTTATAGAAGGGTCTGACCTCTCCATGCAAAACCAAAAGAAACAAAGCGTTGGGGTTCCCCAAACTTATGGGGACTCCCCAGCCTTAACGACCCGGTCAAACATCCTGCAAATCCTCCCTCTGTCTTGCCTTTCCTAAATTTTGTTCTTTCAGCAATCTGATTTCATACAATCAACAAAGTTTGAAACTGAGGCTTGAGCAGACATTCCTTTACTTAACATTGTTCAGTATCCCGAAAGTCAAACCAAAAATAAAGTAAGGTTGCACGTCATATATTCAGTCAGAGATGCATCAGGTAATACGAATAGGGGTTATATCTCAGGTGTATAGAGGGAACAGCAAATGGTTACCTGTCAGTTCCCTGCCTCCAGAGCCTCGCCTAGGCTCCGGCAGAGCTCCCGCAATCGGTGGTTGGACTCCCCACAGAGTCTTGCTGCGGTCCTACGGGTTGCAATCCTGCCTGCCGCCTTCCTCTCAGATCAAGATCAGACTTAGAGTGAGAAGGGTAGAAAGAGATGGTTTAAGACTCTCAGATACAAGAGGGGTGCTCTCAAACTCGCAGGAGAGGACCTTGTAATCTCGATACTCCTGAGGGCCCCGCAATGGCGGCCAAAACGTAACAGCTCGATCAACCCAAAGTCAAGCTGTTGAAACAGACCCTCCTGGCGAACTCCCAATTTGCAGCAATAAGCCCCCTTCACAAGCACAACTATCCCACTCTGTCAAGCTCGCAATCCAGAGCGTATCGGTCACACACTAGCCTGCACTCTCATGGCTGGCCTGCTGCCGCTCATTTAGCGTGTTGGGCACAATCTCGTAGTGTACAGTGACCACGGACCGTTACTACAGCAGATCACCACTGGCTGCAGCTGCCACGATGTCACTCAGCCATAGCACAACAACTAGCGATTCCTGTCAAGAAGCATAGTGTGGTGCTGCGGCCAGCTCAGCAGAAGTCTGGCGGCACACCATCCGCAATACTGCGTAACAGGCAAGTAGCACCTCAGTCTGTAACGGACCGTAATAATGCTGCCAAGATTTCCCCCCCCCAGAACCCGTCAGACGCCGTGTGCACAGCACAAAGTACACACCAAAGGTAAGTGCCGCTTCGAGCACTCGGCAGCACCGTTGCCCTCAGCAGCAGCATACCGACACTAGTATGACCTTCATATACAAGAGCACGATTGCAGTGTTGCCGATCTCAGCAACCCCCCAAGATTCACAACCCCCTTCGGCGTTCCTTTCCAGAGAGCCTTCACACACCACATCTGAAGTCTGCAGGACACAGGCAGCAGGGTAGCGGTGATACGCGGACGAGGACACCCATATGGCCTGCTGCAGAGGTCGCCTCTCCGACGGGGCTGTCACCCTCTTCGGTGTCCCCTTCCAGGGAACCAGCACACGGCCCACTCACACCACGGTCGAGCCCGCAAACCGTTGGCTTCCACCACCCACTGAGCTGGGGAGCTACTCCGACAATCGCTTCGTTGTCACCTGCAGGCCGTACAAACGTCCCCAACTCGAGCGGCCTTCATCTCCATGTACCTGGCCCGTAATAGTGACCAGGTTCGTCGGCGTGGCTATGCGTTTCGTCACCGACTCTCCTGGTTCGTGCGCCTCCGAAATGGTGAGTCCTCTCTCTGTCCTTCTCTCTCTCTCTCTCTCTCTCTCTCTCTCTCTCTCTCTCTCTGCTTACTGCAGAAGGTCGTGCCCCGTATGAATATGTACGAAAAGGACAAAAAAAAAGAAAAAAGAGGATGAATCTTTCGCTCGGAATGGGGTAGATTCATCCCACTTTCAGCCTCCCTCCCTACGCGTAACCATCTTCTCTACTAACTTATGATCTACTTACTCTCTCCCAAAACTAACTTCACGGTTGGACTCGCCTTGTCCCAAAACCTCCGTTTCTCTGTTTCGGATGTTCCCCCGCCTGTTTTCGTTGAGAAACAGGCGAAATACAACTCCTTACTCCCGCTCTTCTTCTTCCCCGACACTCTTCGCGCACCGACTTTTCTTACTAACCCCCTCTGTCACTAATCTAACACTAAAACTAGCAGCAGATATGACATCGCCCGCCCTCAAAACCCCCAAGTTAGCTCTTCCCTCCCCCGATTCGGTCAAGGATCGAGGGAGATATCCTTTTTCCTTTCTCCTCCGGCTTGCTCCGCCATATCTCCGCGCACAGTATTCTCTCCTGAACTCTCTTTCTACTAACTCCCACCTAAAACTAACCCCATATTCTAGTTCACAGCTACTTAAAACCTTGAACTCGCCCAACTCCCCGCCTGTTTCCTCGAAGAATCGGGTAAACAGCCCATCTATAGCTGCGCCCAACTCCCCTCTCCGCCACCTCCACCTGCGAAAGTACCTGGCACGCCCACCCGCCTTGGTTCATTCGCCCTCTTCTCTGCCTTCTTCCATGCCGCCTGCCTTTACCATGGCCTTTGCCGCACTCCCATCTACCTAGCGCAATCCGATGGCCCGCTGCGCTATCGCCCGCTGCTCTGCGCTCTCTTACTCCGCACGCACTTTACTGAAAACTCTGCCTAGGTTCGTCCCATCTCTACCTCCGCCCTGCAGCAAGCTTCTTCTGCCGCTGATTCGCGTACTCCACGACCCCGTCGGGCAATCGTCCGTTGCTCACCGCGCACGCACCCGACCCCCGCCCTCCGTTCGGGTTCATTTGCTGTTGTATCCTTCCTTTGCTCTCGTCAACACACCTCGTCTCCCCGACGCCACGCTCGTCTTCCACTACCGCCCGTCACTCCACTCGCCCAGTCCGCACCGACGCCGACCATGCCACGCACTACGACAGATTAGCGCATCATAACTGTGCAACGTGACACATTCGGATCTCAGGAGACTGAGTACCCGACAAACAAAGGAAGCGGGGACATTATCCCCCGATTTATACGGGTCATCCCTGCCCAGGTGTCATGCTGACCTTCTCTGTATCGTTCCAATTTTAACAGATGTCCCGAACGACACGGCCTACGACACCCCACGGCCTTGCAAAATGGCCCGGGGCAATAAAAAAAGTTGGTTTTGCCTCTCAAGTTCCATCATCTAGGACCAAACACGGGTCTGTATTTTAACAGCTCACGGGTGTACCTACCGTGTTTTTCGCGTCCACATACAGGCGCGAAAAAAAAAGAAAAAAAAAGGAAATAATAATAATAATAATCAAGAATAATATGTATATAAATTTAAAAAAAAAAGAGAAAAACAGCAGACTCTCTCTCTCTCTCTCTCTCTCTCCTGTTCGTTCTCAACAGGCTGCAATAAAAAAAGTTGGTTTTGCCTCTCAAGTTCC
>BFEA01000266.1:1284657-1304643 GCA_003427395.1 Chara braunii | reverse complement strand
AAAAAAAAAAAAAAAAAAAAAAAGCGGTAGCCGGGTCGAAACCACGGCACCCCTCCTAGCCTGCCCGTCAGCCCCACGCTCGGCTACGCAACAGCAAAAGGCAAGGGGGATGGTCCCACAGGCCCATCAACCCCTCGAGCCTTTTCGCCTCGCTCCTTCGCTCCCTCGCTGCAAGCTGTTGGCCTCGATCCCTGCATCTACTACGTACCAGTCCAAAGTGATAATCTATAGGGCTAAGCCCAAGCTTGGTATCAACAGGCCTGATCCTCTAAATAAAGAGGTAGCACCTGGCTTTTTTCGGGGCCAAAGGAGCCGCCCCATGCCACTTTTCCCGGCCCATACTTGCACACATGACCTCCAGAGAACCGCGTCGACCATTCAGTCGGCATAGCCCCCCGACATCTTCGCGTCTTGCGCAGCATACTCAAACCTTTAGACTTAGCTTATTTTTTTCGTCCCTTGCAAAAAACCAGGGTGGATAACCTTGTAAGGGTATTCGCGCCTACATCGCAGCCTAAACTAAACACATCATTCCTTATTTGTGAATGCATTGCAATATATTTTACAAGCAGATCCGCCAATCTGTTGTTCTGTTCATTATAGTATTACAGGGAACCCCGTAGCAGCCACATCCGTGCTCAAGCCTCCAACGAGGGAACATGCGGGAGCTGCACCCACCAGCAGGTGCGATACCTACTACAGCAGGTGGGCGATACTAGCCCAGGGTCAGCCGGTAACATCAGGACCGAGCTTCTTTGATGGGCCAGTCACTGTGCCTCCCCTCCGGTCCCGTCCCCCTATGAACATTAGCAGTCTCTGCTCAATGCCACTCGGGGGGACCAACGGCATAGCTCTACGTGGCGGGCGCCAAGCTTGCCCAGGAAGGTACATGAGGCCAATGGGGATTGAACCCACGACCTCCTGAATGTCACTTGCGTGCCTTACCAACTAAGCTAGGCCGCTGGAATTTCTTTCTTTTTCCGAAAGTCAATACGTAAGTTTTTTTTTTTCTTTTTTTTTTTTTCCGTTAGTAAGCCCTGCCTATCCATTCAAGATTTGGTTACTGAGGCGTAGTAAACACCAGAATGCTTCTATTCTGTATTTCTGGGAAGATGCAGTAGAAGAGGAAAAAAAACAAAAGCGGAAACGGCCCTGACCCAAATCGTTCGCCCAGGCCCATATCATCCGCCCCCAGTTTGCAACGGGAAAAAACTTTATCCCTCAAAAGGGAAACAATGGACGGCGCCCTATAGTAAATTGCAACGGCCTTGACAAGCTAACCTGCCCTGCTACCGGTCTTAGGGACAACTGCGACCGGACCCTATTTTATGCTGTCGGAGACCCCAAACGAACCCGTCCTAGCCAAGTTGTACTGCACGACCTTACCGAAAATAGAAAGAAATGAAACGGCGAAAATGAAACCCACACAAGCGCAGCCTCCTGGCTGGGAACATGGGAACCCACTTATCGGAGATGCTCTTATCACCTTGATTAGTGGGCTTCCCGCCTATGAAGATTAAAAAAAAAAAGGTAACTTCAGGAGAGTCACAAAAACGAGTTACAATTGCACTATGGGGCAAGAGCAATTTGCAATTGCACTTCGGGCACCCTACCTGGCCAGAAAGCTGGGTTGTATACATTGCCCGAACTGCAATTTGAAACTGTATCTTGGCCCATAGTACAATTATAACTCATTTTTGTGACTCCCACGTAGTTCCCCCCCCCCAAAAAAAATGGGGCATTAAGCGATCTGAGATCCATGTCAGCCCTGGCCAGTACTTGTGTCCAGATTCTGTCTTTTCCAAAGTATGCTTCACAGGGTCTACTCCCATCTTGTATGCCTTCTGTGTTACTCCCCTCGATCTCCTTGATATCATTCACCACCGATGGTCCTCCCCTTTCGGGTCTCCCCAAGTGACCGCATTCCTTTTTCTTCTCAAAGTGGGTGATCGAGGAATGCCTTCTGGTTGATCCATTTTAGCTTTGTCATAGAGTGCAAATATAGGGAGCAATTTCGGTCCATTCATTGCTTTAGGGAGTTGTGCGATAGTTTGGTGTCCAGGGTCATATACGTCTTTCAAGCATGTTTTCATATCCGCTTAAAGGTTCCTTATGCATTCTGTTCCTTCTCCCTGACCACTTTGGGGAAGCATTCCCATCCCTTCAGTGCCATTTCCGTTTGTCTGGCTCTTGGGGGGTATGGTGACCCCATTCTCGCATTCATTGTCCTTTTGTCTGATGGGGATAACCACCTCACCCTCTTTCTGCAGGGGTGGGAAGGTTGTGCCCCTTGCTAGGCGAGTTCTGAACCAGGATATTGTGTCCAAGAGCTCATCTTCAGAAGGGTCTGTAGGTGGTGGTGGTGTGGAGGGAGAGGGGGGGGTGGAGGGGTTAGGGTCAGTGCGGGGGGGAGGTTGTTTTCAGTTCTTGGGGCTTTTGTTGAATACCCCCTTGGGAGATTACTCCTTCAGTTGATCTGTTTGTTCTTCCACCCCCTCCTTGGTCTTGCACTCCCCCGTCTGGCTTCTCTTAAATCTGCAGTGCCCTCTGTTAAGCCTTCTTTCAAATCTGCAGTGTACTACGCTGTGATATTTTTGTTGTCCTTTTCCTGTGGGACCTCTTCTTTCTCCAGGGGGCTGGGGTTGAATTTCTCAGGCATGTCCTTCGGGACATCCGTTAAAATTGGAACGATACACAGAAGATTAGCATGTCCCCTGCTCAAGGATGACACGCATAAATCGAGAAATGGTCCAAATTAAAAAAAAAAAAAAAAAAAAAAAATCTCAGACATGATAGACAACAATTTGTACATGAAATAATTCCATAGCATATGCTGGGTCCACTCTAGTCTATTTGTTATGGGAAACAGGCAATTCCTCCAAACGTGAAGCAACAACCCCCCCAAAGTGAGGCGCTAAGGTAATCAACTTTGTGGTCATCCACTCCTGTAGGCGTACCTAACTGGCAATCTCTATAGCCCTTGTAGCCCTTGTGATTGCATGACTGAGTTATGTGAAGTGGCAGGTTCAAGACCAATGTACACGGTTTGAGACCCACTCAGGGACCTCATGTCAGTCAATGATGATAGCACTTCCTGAAGGTAAAAGAGTGGCTGGTCACAGACACACTACGAAAAGGGAAAATAACGGTTTTGGTGTGCTTCATTCATGTTGTCTTCTGTAGAGGTAAAGTTGTTTCAATTTTGGTTCCGCTCATGTTTTTTCGCTTCATTTTGTTTGCTGAAGATGTAAAGATGTTTCAATTTTGCATCTGCTAATCTGGTTCGAAAAGGGGTTGTCGTGGTGACACTTCATAACACACACACACACTCTTAAACTCCAGCCTACTCCGCAAAATCACGTGCCAGTAAATATCCGAAGATTCGGGCATACATCTTACATTTAGCTCGATCGATGAAATCCCCTGAAGCATTTTTTCCTTTTACAGTCAAACAATTATAAATATTAGGCATTTGTCCTAGCAAGAAAAAAATATGCATAACAAGTCGAATAATTTGAGTAATCTTTACTATCTTTTTTTCCCGATTAGATAATTTTTACATATTTTATTATTTTATTATATTTAAAATATGTATATATTGTAAATAGGTATATTATTGTGTATTCTACTATTTTATTTATTAATTGGATTTTTTTTTCCAATGAAATAGTATTAATTGGACCAATATTTTGCCTCTTTATGAAAAATTGAATATCTTTTATATTAAAATTTAAAGCTATACATTCCTTTCAACTAATTGTTAATTAAAGCATGAAAATAAAAGGTTTGAAGTTTAAGAGTCTTGTGTAAACTAGTTAAGAATTAATTGTAATTCTATAGATTTTTTAAACAAAGTTTGAATCTAACTTTCATTTTATTAACTGTGATAAAGGACATAATTTTTTTTTTTCCATATTAAAAAAAAAAAGGACAGGACAAGCACTTTATGCAGACAACTCTTTTATTCTTAAATAATAATCAAACCGAATAATAAGCACCAATATATATATATATATATATATATATATATATATATATATTACTAAATTTTTAGAAAAATTAGATAAGGATTTGCAAAGATAGACAATAATCAAATTACTATATTTGTGAATGAGGCAGAAGAACGAAATCAAATTGATTTTTAAAAAAATCAAGAAAATTTAAACTTGCTCAACAAAACTTGCTTCAAACAAAAAAAATAAAATTACTTATTGAAGTTAAAGTGACTTTTAAGCGATCTAAAACTCGTTTAAAAGCTAGCACTATATATTATTATAATAATAAATAATAAATAAATGTATGAGGTAAGACAAATAATATTTTGCTTAAATAAACATAAAGATATACATAGATGAAAATATATGCATTATTCTAATAATAAACTTAAATAAAGTAACTTATTTGCACTTAAATGCATACCATGATTTTTTTGACGATAAAGTACAACGTGCATAGTACGATAAATATGAGGCACTACATTATTATGTCGACAATAATGAGCTAGAGTAATATTAGATGTAAATCCATCTATGATATAATCATAGATAACAATAGGCATAAATAGTTCTCTTGCACATTGTGCTCTTTTAAACATTTCTTCATAAGTTTCGGCCATAGCATTTAAATAGTGACTATCTGTTGTTGATGGACCTATGCCTCACATCTTAATAACTAAACACGTAGGCGTACCTAGCATTGTAGTTTTTTTAAATAAAGAAGATAAAGTGGATGATGAAGAGATACTTCAATTGGTAGACTTAGAAGTTTATAAGTCTCTCATCAATTAAAGCAAATCCTCAAACAACTGGTCCTTTGTCTTCACGAAATTCGTAATTGATCAGAGACTTACGAACTTCTAAGTTTATCAATTGAAGTATTTTTTTATCATCCA
Source organism: Chara braunii (assembly GCA_003427395.1). Classification (NCBI taxonomy): domain Eukaryota; kingdom Viridiplantae; phylum Streptophyta; class Charophyceae; order Charales; family Characeae; genus Chara; species Chara braunii. Next base: position 1,299,752 of record BFEA01000266.1, on the reverse strand, counting down.
TTTGATCTTGTTTATTCACAAAGACTACAATGTTAGGTACACCTACTTGTTTATCTAACAAAATGTGCTTTTTACTTAGTTCGAGAATAACAGGTTCCTAAGAATTAGCATTAGTATATCATTAATTGAAGAATATGCATATACGTGCATATATGTATATTTTATATTTATTTTAGAACATAATTTAATTATTTTAATTTATTTCAATCTATTATAATATATTAAAATAGTATATTCAATTATCATTGAGTTTTACTAGGTTACCTGATCGGACGTCTGGGACCCCCCTTACCATCCGGGATGTCCGACCGGACGTCTGGTCGGACGTTAGACCGAGCAAGGTATGTCCGATCTACCGCAAAAAAAAATAATAATAATAAAAAATTCTTCAAAGATTCTAATCCCTACCAAACCCCTCCTTGCATAAGGTGTATGCCACCAAATTTTTGGCGCATTTGGGCAAGTAAAATAAACAATAAAAATCTTCAAAGATTCTAATCCCTGCCAAACCCCTCCTATCCCCACCAAAACCCCGCGTACCTTCCCCCCCTTCCCCTAACACCACCCTATCACTCAACGCTCAGAAAAATCTGAAAAGTTTTGTGGGGGGTCTCTAGGGCATGCGCAACACTGTCATATATATTTTTTAAAATATTATTTAGTGCCAAAAATTCGTCGTTCGAAAATCCTGACGACGGGGGTACCGAACGTATGGGGGAGACGTCCGGTCTCCGGACCATTGGTAACCTAGGAATTTTAGGATAATCAAATAAATAATAGTCTATTTGGAACTATGTTCATTGAACGATAAAGAATAATAAATATAATGTATATATAGATATACATCTACGTAGCACCGTGTTCGCATTCGGAGGCGAACGCGAACATGTTGGCCCGAACGCGAACAAGCGTCCGAAACCCTCCGAACGCAAAACATAAAAAAAAAAACCAAAAAAATACAAAGTTCTCAGAAATATCTAAAAAAAATATATGTTTTCTAAAATAACAATACAAGCAACTTTTGCCTTGGAGTCATATTCAAATTCGCGTGAACGGGCGAACATGAAGGGGGACAAACAGGTTCGCCGTGCTACGCAGGGATACATGTTCCTTATCCTTTTGATTTATTTGAAGAAGGATGAGTTACAAATTTATTCACATCTATTGTAGGCAATATATTTGGATTTAAAGCATTGAGGGTTTTACATCTGGAAGATTTACGTATTCCTCCTGCTTATACGAAGGCTTTTTAAGGGTCGCCTCATGTTATTTAGGTTGAAAGAGATAAACTGAATAGATATGGTCCATATGGAAAACCATTGTTAAATTGTACTATTAAACCCAAATCCTGAAATAATTGGTACTTTGTCTCCAGGAAATTCGTAATTGATAAGGGACTCACAAACCTCTAAGTCCACCAATTGAAGTATCTCTTCATCATCCACGTTATCTTCTTTATTTAAAAATACTACAATGTTGGGTGCACCTACTTGTTTAGCTAATAAAATGTGTTGTTTAGTTTCAGGCATATTTGCTTGTGTATAAAGTTATGATCCATGATAAAATCCTAGACTACATAAATGTTGGTTAACTATAAATCTACACGCTTCATTAATAATAAATTTTATCGTCATTATTGCAATGTTGTTGATTCGCATTATATCACTTTTCATTTTTTCTGATTTTGTATAAGTTATCTTACTCTTATAAAAAATCTTCATGGTAAATTATTTATTTGGAGCGAATAATAATTTCATAAAATATTCATGAACTTAAGTATAAAGTAGATATGAAAATTCACTTAAACCATCAGTCCCCCCAGCTTTAAAAATTTGGGAGAACCAGTAACACACGGTAATGACGGCTACCGATAGGACCGTGTGGAGGACCGACTTAATAGCAAAAATTAAAAATGTGTTGAATCGTTGCCGCAATTTATTTCAAAGTTAAAAAATTTTATTTTATCTATTTTTATATTTTTACTCAAAAAATGACGACTAATCTATTAATTAACCAATTTTCATAATTGTTTTTACCTTGGTCTAAGCGCAAAAAATCACTGAAGTTATGACACTTTTCCGTTGGCCCATAGGTTGCGGGGTGGCAAAAATGAAAAATGCGCCGATTCGGTGTGTCAATTATTTCACTATTTAATTTTTTTTTGATTAAAATAAATAAAATCTATATTTTATTCTTTGTATTTCATAATCACGATGTTTGATGTTATCTTGCTATTTTTTTATTATTAACTACCTACTTTGAAATAATCTACAAATAATGCATATGCCATATGTAAATCCAAATTTCCAAACGTAGTGAAAAAAAATATTTTTTTGTCTCTTCCCCAAATTACAAGTGATAACGAGAAAGTAAATAGTAAATACAACCATAAGAAAAAACCAACTAATACTTAGAATATCCATCAAATGAATTCCAGGAAAGAACTAAGTTTGTATTATTAATTAAATTAAGAGAGAATAAGAAAAAACTCAATCGAATAAAAAAAATATATATTCATTCTTTCAATAAAAAATAAAATTTCATAGTTTTCTATTTAATACTACCGATAATAACTATATAAAAAAAGAAAAAACTTTTTAATTTTTTTTTCGAAAAAATATAATTCTTAATATATATTTTTTAATGTAATATTTGGTACAGGATTGTTTAGTATTGGAAAATTGTTTTTCTTACCGTGACAGATTGTAGCTTGATACAAACCACAAAAATGCACCCTGACCTTCGACCCTCTGCAGAGAATCATTTCGTTCAGCCACGACATAATCGAGTTTGTTAGCCTCATTCGTTCCGACTTTTATCTCCCGAGTCGGCCTTTGTGATTGTTTTTGGTGGGTCCTCATCAGGGGAAATGGCAAGTGGTTCAAGGCAACAAATAGTTGAGTAGGTTAGAACAAAGGAATTATAATTCACATGTCGGGGGTTCGAATCCCTCTTCCGCCAGTCGTCAAGGAATATACCAAACAGTTTGGGAAAAATCCCAAACAGTTAGCATGATAATCAAAGCTTTACAGGTCATTTCAGTGCTCTTACGTTTCCAAGTAACTCATAGACCCTAGCGGACAATGACGGTAGGGTGCACACAATAGGAAATATCAACTCTTTCTACCACCAAGCGATAGAACATCACTCGGTCTGGCTCATCCATCAGGAATAGTATGGCAATGAGCATTCCCAAGCATTAATGCCTCCGGAGAGCAATTCGGTTGAACTACGTACTTCCCTTGTGCCTAGGCAGGCAGCATCCCCTCCCTGCGTGGATTGGACAGATTCTACCACGAATAGTGAAGGGACCTCTCCAGGGGATGAAAATTGTGCCCACCTTCCATTGTGTCGTCGAAAAGGTACAGTCCGGTTAGCATGCGCATGACATTGTCTCTGCCCCAAACACTATGAAGGGATGGTCGATAACAACCTTTGCCACGTAAACTGCAATCCTTTGTCTTGTACTCACACCCCCCACCCCTTGATTACTTGCCCAACATGCCATGGTGGCCATAATCTGCCATGCTTAATAATTGCATGCATCAGCTATCTTCGTTGATGTCATGTCAGCAACATGCCATGTGTCGTCAATGTTTCCAGGAAGCTATTACAGAAAGGGTGTGTTTCTACTGCGTGGACTATCCCTGGTGCCATAATCCGCCACATCCTCTCCTAGCATGTCCCACATGTGGTGTTGTTCATACACCTTCTGCAACCGCAGTTAGAATTCCTTATTACATGCCTGACGAACGACGGACACAACGGCCAGAGGAGGAGAATACATTACCATATCAATCATCTACAGAGCGCTGTACCAGGACGAGTTGTTGCAGATCAAATTCTGCAGCAGTTGAATGCCCTTACTCTGGATCAATCTCCCCCGTCGTCGTTTACCTATAGAGAGGGAATAAATACTGAGGAAACCCAAGAAACTTGCTTCATGCCGCTTTGTGATGACCCATCGAGGATTCAGCTAGCGTGTGGTTCACATGCCTTATGCCGTGAGGATTATGAAGGGATAGCCTGACGAGCTTTTGTCTTCACACATATGATGACAATCTATACTGCACTCATGTACCTGACATGTCATGCCCAATTTGTAGACAGGGACTGAAACGACAATTCGCAAGCAGTAGGCAGGGCTTGTGTGGGTTCCATTTTCGTCGTTTCAGGTTCTTTTTATTTTAGGTAAGGCCGTGCAGTACAGCTTCGCTAGGACGGATTCGTTTGGGGTATCCGACAATAGAAAATAGGGTTCGGTCGCAGTAGTCCCTAAGACCGCTTGCAGCGCAGGTTATCGTGTCAAGGTCGTTGCAATTTAGTATAGGGCGTCGTCCCTTTTCAATGGAAAGTTTTTTCCGCGTTGCAAACTAGGGGCGAATGATATCGGTCCGGGCGAGCGATTTGGGTCTAGGTCGTTTCCTCTTTTGCTTTTTTTATCTTCTACTGCATCTTCCCAGAAATACAGTATTGAAGCATTCTGCTGTTTACTACGACCAAGTAACGAAATATAGAACGGACTGCCTTGCCTCGTTGGCAGGGCTTACTAAGAAAACAAAAGAAAAGAAAAAAAAATGTATTGACTTTCAGGAAAAAAAAGAAGAAAAAACGTTGTGGAGATCAAGGGCCTTCCTCCACTGACCAAATGTGCAAAATGAGCATGAATCTTCTGGTAGAACATAGGTAGCTACACTGCTAACAGTTTTTTTTTAATCTTCTACTGCATCTTCCCAGAAATACAGTATTGAAGCATTCTGCTGTTTACTACGACCAAGTAACAAAATCTAGAACGGACTGCCTTGCCTCGTTGGCAGGGCTTACTAAGAAAACAAAACAAAAGAAAAGAAAAACGTATTGACTTTCAGGAAAAAAAAAGAAGAAAAAACGTTGTGGAGATCAAGGGTCTTCCTCCACTGACCAAATGTGCAAAATGAGCATGAATCTTCTGGTAGAACATAGGTAGCTATACTGCTAATAGTTTAGAGCTTGAAATGTCATTTTTCCTGTCCTTGGGGACATCCGTTAAAATTGGAACGATACACAGAAGATTTTTTCTTTTCTTTTTTTTTAAAAGCGAACAACATTTATAAAAGTTGGAAACAGGGCCCAGCGTCCCTCACAAAATAGGTGGGGTCCTCGGCGGGCAAAGCATCATCGACCGAGCACATCGAGGGTACCACTAGGTTTTACCCTGCAGCCAACCCAACAGTCAAATCCACAGCCCCTACCACAAAAAAATCAACGAAATTTATCATCAAAGTCTAAAGTTCATCACAAAAAAAATCTAATCACAATAGTCATGTGAACCCTAATTTATTGACCTAAATTCCACCGACCATTAAGAAATCATGTGCAAAAGGAACTACCGAAGAAAAATGAATCAAAACCAAAAAAAGAAACGAGTGATCAGCGTTACGTGATCATGTCCACCATTCATCCTGAGTTATTACCTACCCCTGCCAATCCGCCCTAGAAGATTAGCATGGCCTCTGCGCAAGGATGACACGCATAAATCGAGAAATGTCATTTTCCCTGGCCGTGTGTGGGGTGGTACAACCCTCAGAGCTTGTTATTCATTTTTCAAGGGTTTTTTGTTTTTTTTTTCCTTCCTGCGATGGAAGAATCTGGGTTCCATCCAGTGGCCTAGCTCAATTGGTTGGGCACGCAAGTGGCATCCGGGAGGTTGTGGGTTCAATCCCCATGGCTGCCTGTTGCACTCTTGGTGCCAACCAACTAAGATAATTAGTTGGATCCTCCCAGCCAGTACGAGTAAGGTTTTCAGCCAACAAAGGAGTGTGTGCGCATGTGAGTGGGTTGTGTGTGGTGTGTGGGAGAGTGTTGGGTTTAGACACTACCATCCAGAAGGCTGCCCATCCCCCGCTTCATAAGACCTTTGGCAAGCTTACTGTCTAGAACATAAAGCATGCTACCCAAATGGTTGTGCCCCCACGTCAAACGCGGTGTAACAGTGCCTCTACAATTGCGGTCGATGTGCCTCTGTGTTCCTAGCATGTTGGAGCCATGTAGCCTGTGACATATGTCTACGCCGTGCCATTCGATGCAGTAACTATGACTGTGAGAATTGGATGCTGTGCTTCCACACGCCACACCCAAGCCGGTCGTGCCCGGTCTGTAGAGGTGGCCACTTACCATAGGCAACATCTGCTCCTCAAATCTTATGCGACCCACAAACTGACTTGTCTCATGTGCATTCTAGTGTGGTCTGGCCTAACCGTCACTATTTAGAACCTCGTCAGAAGTTCACCTCCCATTTCCTTCCTCCCTCCTCATGTGTATTACTCGTAATACATACGAATTAGCATCATTACGAGAACAAACAAAATATAAGTTGCAAATCTGAAAAGAAATGAACAGGAATATACCTCCACCTTTGCTCTGCCTACTTTCATTGTGTGCAAGTGGGCCGTTATGGCACACGGGGATGTGGGCAGCTCGCGCTCAACCACAATCAACGTGGCAAGCCTTGTGCATGAGAGGCACGGCAAAGGGGGAGATGCAAAAACAAATGGAAGGGGTACCCTGAAGAAAGCAAATGTGCACACATTCAAGAAAGGGGCTTACATCCAGCTATTGTATTTCATGTTGCTTGCTATTGAGGTGAAACTGTTTCATTGTTGGGGTGTCTGAACTCAATGGCTTTCTTTGTCTGAAATAGGATTAAGGGGAAACTACACTCCGTACGCGGGAGTCACAAAAAAAACTTGTAATTGCACAATGGGACAAGATACAGATTCAAATTGCAGTTCGGGCAATGTATACAACCCAACTTTCTGGCCAGGTAGGGTGCCCGAAGTGCAATTGCAAACTGTAGCTTGCCGCGTAGTGCAATTGTAACTTTTTTTTGTGACTCTACGAAAGTTTCATGTTAAAGGTTTCAAAAGATGTAATATGAGACGCTTGACCCGGTTTCCAGCTGGTGACGCTCCCCACCAATAGATGGAGCACTGGTTATAAAAACAAGTGGACCCGCCGCAACGAAGCTGCGTCGTGTGACGACAAATTTGTAGAGAAGTAGAGAATTCATCGACAGAGCATAATAGGGAAGAGCATACACACATGAAAGAAGTGTTCAGGAAGGAGAAGGCATTCATAGTCGGGAAAGACGATCTATTCACAAAGAAAAGGCCACGGGCAGGGGCTCTGAAAGTTTCATGGAAGAACAATTTATTGACAGTTCACAAAGGCGGGGCATGTGTTCAGTGTAGCGAAATTGTCATTATGTCGTGCGACGATGGATTTGTACAGGAGCAGAGAATTCGAGGACAAAGCACTGGGAACGACATACGCATAGGAAAGGAGTGTATAGGAAAGAGAAGGCATTCACAATTTATGCACGAAGAAAGAGGAGGAGACAACCTATGCATAGGAAAGAAGTCTTATCGAAGAACAATTTATTCACAGTCCACAAAGTCGGGGCATGTGTTCAGTGTAGCGAAATTGTCATCGTCGCAGGCTGGCCAACAACTTGGACCCGGTGGCAGTGGAAGTTGGCCCGTGCTCATGTTTTCTATAGAAGTCGAGGTTGTACGTATGCAGAGGGAAAAACTTGGAGCAGTGTGGGCAAATCTTGATTGTTGTAGACAGGTTTATCGCATGTAATCAAGATTTGATGCAGGTTCTGATCCATCGATTCGGTGGGCACATCTTGATATGTCGTCTTTGAGGTCGTCTTGAGTGTTTGCAGCTTTCACTTTGGTAACTCGGTTGCCTTCTTTTGTGAGCAGGCAATAGTCGGCGCAATCTGAGGTCGAATGGGAGTCGGCGAAGTCCATATGCGATGTGTACACTTGAGGAAGAGGAGCTCCGATGACAGTTTCCAATTAGGCAATGCAGACGCCGTCTTTCATCGTGTGGGTGCTCCTTGAGCTTGGAAAAGTGCAATAGCTCGTTGAATGATGGTTATCCTGAAAGTGGGGAAGAGGGGGAAGGGGACGCTGTGCTTCACGATGGTGAATAAAGACGAGGTCGTTCAAGGACTCCCATGTTTGAGTGGGGGGGGGATGTTGTAGATGTAAAAGGTGCGGTGTGATGCGAGGAGGTCATGAATGAGGGCGGTCATTCTCGTGGCACCCCATGGTTCTAGTGGAAGCCACCAAAGTGGCTCGGCTTCATGAGGTGCATGGGGCTGTAATGGGGATCGGCATGGTGAGGGAGCGGTTGAAATGAAAGAATGCCTAGTATGGTGTGCAGTAGTAACACGTTCATGTTGGTATTGCGGGCGAGGCGTTCTGGGAGAGCGCGTACGGTTGTAGTCATCGTTGATAAGTTTGAGGAGGGAAGTTTTTGTGCGTTGGAACTGGATGTTGATGTTGGTGGAGGGTTCAGGGCATCGTAGAGATTGCATTCGATTTTGCTCAACTTTGTAAAGGGAAAAGAAATCGTAGAGGTGTGGCGAGAATGCAGCATGGTCAGTTGTTAGGAAGTCTTCTCATAATATTTGGGTGATGATGCCTTCAATGTTATCTTTGTTCAGCAATCGCAGCCAGTCATCCCATCTGACGAAGGTGGTCGTGGGAGCGGTTTGTGGAGAGGTGGAAGCACCGAGCAGTGTGGAGAGATGCAGAGAAGAATGAGGAGCGGATAATGAAGCTCAGGATGAACAATTGTGGAAGCGGTCAAAGGAGCAGATTGGGGAGTGGTTGAAGACGGGGATAGTTCCGAGCGTTGTTGCAGGCTGGTCAGAGGAGCACGTAGGAGAGGGTAGTGTAATTTGCATGAGAATATCATCATCGAGACCGATTTGTGACAAAGTTGGTAACGACGTTTGCGGCAAGGCAGCAGTGGTGGTGAAAACAATAGTTGCAGAAGTTGAGGTAGCCGTAGTGTGCAGGCATTCAAGGGATGTAGATGTCGATGCAGTCGCGCTTACAGATGCCGTTACAAATATCATTGCAGCTTCGGAAGGTGAACTTGTTGATGATGACGACTTCATTTTTTTTGGCGGCGGGATATTTTGGCGGACACCTGCAGGACATGCCAAGAAGAAAATACAGTTAAATGTTAAGATGGGGAATTCAAGTGAGAATTTCTTTGTAGATTATATTAGTTGTTTGGTTATTGTTGGCAGGGAGGGTGAAGCGAATGTGTGAGGGGTCACCCACCCTTCATGCAGCGACGTAAAGTTGACCGTGTGCGAATGGTGTTTGTTGGAGGTCCACACCAAAATGTTTAATGAATTAGCCTTGTGATTTATTTATGGCGATCGTGAAAGCAGGCCGGATCGAGAACTGGCGTCTTTGCCAAGGAAAAGGATGAGTTTGATCCGTGACTGTGAGAATAATTTGTTGGAGGAGAATAGGTTGGACTGAAGGGAGAACGCGTGCATGTAGAAGTCTGTTGTTTGTGATGAAATCGATTATCAATCGTGTGTCGTTGCATATACTGTTTCACATGGCAATGTTTCGAAGAAGAATAACTCGTACACCTTGTTTAATGCGAAGGGCATGGGGAGGAAGGGAGGGGATGTCAATTGCATTAAGGGCATCAACAGGTATATCAGGGTAATTTTCATCGGGAAGGAGTGTGTCAGTGCTGAGGCATGTGATAAAATCTTCAAGGAATTGCTCAAGGATTATTGAATTGAGCGTAGATATCGTTTTGTTTTTCGGCGCGAGAATCAGGCGTTCAGCAAGGCAAATCGGGTCGTGGGAATATATCTGCGGGTATGAGAATGTCCAAGCTATAAGTTGATGTGTTCCTTCATACAAACATAGATGAGATGGGAGTTCAACGACGGGATGTTCAGCATGGAGGGGGGGGGTGGAATGTCACCATTTCCGAGAGCGAGGAGCCACGCAGCGTATTCACATCCTTCAGGTGTGTTTATTTGGCTGAGAACACATAAATTTTATGAGAGACGCATCGTTTCAAAATGTTGCCAAAGTGTTGATAATTTTATACACGCATCAACGGTTTGCGCACGTGTCCTCTTGGTAATGACATGAAGTATTTACCGAAAGTCCCCCGCAAGAACAACAATCTTACCGCAAAAAATCGAGGTCGAGGAATAAATATCGCGAAGGATTCGATCGAGCGCTTCGATATGAAATTTGTGTGCCATTGGTGCCTCGTCCCAAAAGATAACAATTGTCGTTCTTGTTAGGTGTGTCAGTGCAGATTGTTTTGGAATATCGAGTTTGGAGGTCGCAGGCGGGGTAAGGGGTTCTTTGAATCGAGAGTGAAATGTTCGGCCGCCATTTAAAAATGTTGTTGCGATGCTGCTTGATGCTACAGCAAGTGCGACATGGTCTTGGTGTCGAATGTATGCGAGAATGGTATTGAAATAAAATATTTTTCCTGTTCCTACGGGAGCATCAACGAAAAGATAGAGTGGTTCGTTATTGTCAGCGGCATTTGTAACTCGAATGAAGATAGCATGTTGGAATGGGCGGAGGAGCGACAAGTTTGTGTCCAATATTTTTTGTAGTATTTCTTTATCATAAGAAGTTTCATCATCAATAATTTGTGGGATATCATGACGGCGGGGTCTTTCAGCCAAAGCATTTGCAACATTTTGGTCATCGGGGGGCGGGCGAGTAAGGCCAACATCTTCGAGTTGTTTGTCTTCTATTTTTAGACGGTTATCGACATCGAGAAGGGTCATTATCCTGATGAGGGGAAGAGGGATATTTGCATCACGAATATCTCTTTGGAAGTCGTCTATCATTTGTTGCCAATGCATTTCAAACAATTTTGCAGGATCAGCCGATGCACAGTGTAAAAGTATGTGGACAAGTAAGTCGCGAGCCATCGTAGAGGAAGCAGTAAAAACTACATATTGTAAGACGACATCAAATTGAGTATTGTCTTTGAGTAGGCCGAGCGCACGACACGTTGATTGATATGTCGGGTGAATTTCGTTATCAACAGTTCGAAGGCTCTCAAACGACGTGGCTCCTCGGGAATGGGGTAACAAAAAAAACATTTGGAGATAAAAAAAAGTATCACCTGCGTTGGGGTGAATGGTGTGCATTCGTCCAATTGTGTTTGTTCTTCGTTCTCGTAGTATCCATTATTTTTTTTTTTTGTCATATCGGAATTGTCGGATCATATCTTTATATAATGGTTTCGTTTCTTGGGGAATATCAAGATGGGTAGCGTTCCATTTGAACCATGCGGTAAACTCGGTTTCCGGTGGAAGCAAATTTCTTAGACGTTGAGTATCTCTCGGTAGAAAATAAACTCGTTGCTTATTTTTTGCGTGTACAGGTACGAAAATGGAGGAATATCGCTCGAAACGAGAAAAATCAAAGATTCTCCAACATGCTTCGACTGCACCGATTGTTCGCCTGCCTTGGAATGTATGAATTTCATCATCAACATTCGTCATTTCGCCTACCAGAGCTTAATCCGAAACTTTCATAATGTATTCGAACATATACCGGTAACCGGTGGTTGAGGCACAAATTTCAACGTTTGGATGACAACGATAACGTAAGAGAAGGAAAGAGTTGTAGGGAACAACCCAAGAATTATCGATTTCATCGTTTTCACGTACGATAATTGTTCCTCCATTGTCTCTTGGACGGCGACGGTATATGGGATAAACTGTTTCTTTGTTCCATATAAGTGATTGAAATATTTTTTTTGGAAAGTGATGCGCGCAACAATTATTGTGCATGCAAGGGGCTTGCATATTGAAGGGGTCATATGGGTTGTGTATCATATGTGTTAGCACGAGTTCACGGAGGACCGTATTTGCAGGAATTTCAGAGCAAATTACAGAGTCTATTTATTCAGGTGCAGAAATTTTATATTAATTCATAAATGTTATAACCAAATGTGCATGTGGGAGACCGCGTTTTTGGAATTCTATGACATATATATATATATATGCTGCAGTTGGACTGAATATGTGCGTGTTATGAATGTCATGAATGAGTTGTTGTAAATAACCTTTGAAAACACGTGTGAGAAGGTCCGTTCTGTCGGATGGTTGTTGGCGAGGAAAGATATGTTGTTCAATTTCTGACCAATGGGAATTGCAAGTGATTATGATGAAAAGATCTGGGGGACCATATTCCTGGACCGCTACCATAGAATCGTGATATCGCCGATGCATGTCTCGCGGACCACCGACAAACGTGGCAGATAGAATGATACGCTGACCAAGATTTTCAGTGTTATCATATTGCATAAGGTGGTCGTGAACATTTCGATAGAGTTCAGCGCGAATTCCAGTTTGATGAAGCTTGTTATATAATAATCGACCGTTTTCTATCTTAGCGAATGTCATGCATACGTATTCTTGAAACAATCTTGAGGCTCAAAATATTGTTGTTCATTCAGAGTCTCGGGTATTAAGATGGAAGACATAAGCCTCTCGTGCGGTGATTTCTTGCGCGCAAGAGTTTTCTTCGTCGTCAGTTTCGAGAGTGCAGCCGTTTTCACCCGATGAGAATAAGAGAATATAATGTTGAGGATCAAAAACACGATTGGTTTCATGAATTTGGAGAATACCTCCACCGCGTCTGCGTATGACAATGTCGTGATTGGATGGTTGGTTGTGCATAAGCAAACATAGTTTTAAAAAACCTTGTGGTATGTTGTATCTTCGTTCATGTTCGTCGATCGACCGTGCATCGAGGTTGATGACAATATGTCATTCATGAATTATATCGTCAGAAAGTTCGAAAACAGTCATAAAATCTCGTACCGAACGATTGCATTCAATTAGAAGGTGGTGGAGTTTCCGCAAAAGTTGTTTAATTTGTTGGACTGTTGCGAGTGGGATTTCGACTGGGAGATTAAATTTAGTTAGTCGTATGACAGTTGCATCATATTCGTCTTGAGGATCGTATACATATAGTTGTGCGAAAGCACGCTCGTGATTGACATCCGGTATAAGCAGTCCAAGGTTTTGTCGCAGTTGACCAACAATTCTGAACATTCCAGGCCAACTTGCTGGAGGAGGTTGTGGCTCTCAGATAATCTGTGATGCAAGCGCAAGTGCGTTATTGAATTGTCGTGCACGCGAACGTAATAATCGTCCTTGTGGCGTGTCAATTTCCTACAAAAGAAGAATTTGTTGAGCAGGCGTATCAGCTGACAGATATTGCCAGAGTGATGGATGAATTTTGCCTTTTCGACAACAAAGAGTGGTCCAGGTGTGCTCGTGCCACCATTTTTGTGCCCGACAATATGTGTCCAGTGTTCTATTTCCGAGAGCACATATACCAGTCGGTATATGTCATAAAATGACTGGTGCGGTGTGTTCTCGAGCGCCGTCTCGTTGGGTGGAAAAACGATTGGTGTGTGATTGTTTGTAACGTCGACAACGCTCAATGTTCGCATTTCGAGCTTTTTATGCAGCAGCAAGTGATGATTCGCGTGTGTAGAGGAGACGAAAGAGAGACGGAGATAAAAGTTGTCGAAAACACACAGAAAACAGAAGATAAAATCACATGATAGAATAACAAAAAGATGGAAACGACACACAAAATAGACATGCGACAGTTAGGACCGTGCAATAAACTCATATTTCAAAATCGGCACATTGTAGCAGCCATCACACAGGTCAGTGAAGCGAGCGTGCACATGGGCGGTGGACGAGCCACCGAACAATAGTTACTAGTTTCGTTTACAAAATGCTCGAATTCAGCTTCGCATTTGAACTGGTGTAACATATGAGGTATTTCGCATACGAACGGAGTACAAAAAAAAATGGAAAAAAGAAAAGGAAAAACAATTGTAATTGATCATGGAGACGTGGCATTATTGGCGTTGGATTTTTTTATTTATTTTTTTCTTTTGCACGTAGCATGTTGGATGTCCTTCGCGAACATTGGAAGACAGGTTTCGAGGAACCACTAAGCGACGGCTACCGGTTTCGTTTCCAAAATGTTCGAATTTCGCTTTGCATTTGAACTATTGTAACAGATGCGGGTTTTCACATAAGAACGGAGTATAAAAAAAAAAGGGAAAAAAACCGTGATTGATCATGGTCACGTGGCATGATTGGTGTTGGAGTTTTTTTTTTTTTTGCCTTTTGTACGTAGCATGTTGGATGCCCTTCGCGACTTTGTAACCAAGTGAACGCGCTGAACGCGTGTCACGTTCAAACGCGCGCGTTCATACCCCCCGGGGCCGCGTTCATTTGCGTTCAAACGCGCTGCGCGCCAAGTTGCACGAAAAAACTGAACGCGACCCCGGGGGGCGCGTGCGCACGTTACGGACTACGGGGTGGTGGGCCTCGTTCTACAAACCCCAAAACTGCAAAAAAAATAAAACCAGAGGCCTACACCCCCTACCGCATCACCCCCGCCATATGTGAAAATTCCTTTTTTTTTTTTTTTTTGAGTCGGTGGGGGAATCCCCCTAACGCGGCTCAGACAGCCCATGCAGGCTATCTGAAGGGTCCGCGCAGCCATGTAGCGCAGACCCCCCCACCAAAATCGAGGCAGGCAGTGAATATGAAATAGAGCACGAGCTGGCCGAATATATACCGGAGATTCGAATTCAGGTCTGTGCTTCAGCTGTTATGGGTTGCTCACATAGCCAGGGCCTGTTGGTCTCTGCTCGTGACTCTTAGGGCTTGGCTGCACTACTCACCAAATGTGCAAAACTAGAATGAATCTTCTGCAGAACATGGAATAATACGCCGCCATATATTTTGTTTTTTGTGCATGTGGTGAGTAGAGGCCCTTAAGGCCACTGCACGTATTCCTAAGAAAAGAAAAACGAGAAATTTCTCGTTTTAATTTTTTGTTGTTTTTCTTTTTTATCATTTATCATTTTTCTTGTTTTTCTTTTTTTCTCCTTTTTTTTTCCGTAGGAATACGTGCAGTGGCCCTAAGGGCCTCTACTCACCACATGCACAAAAGACAAAACATCTGGCGACGTATTATTCCATGTTCTGCAAAAGATTCATTCTAGTTTTGCACATTTGGTGAGTGGTGCAGCCAAGCCCTAAGAGTCACGTGCAAAGACCAACAGGCCCTAGCTACGTGAGCAACCCATAACTGTTGAAGCACAGACCTGAATTCTAATCTCCAGTATATATTCTGCCAGCTCATGCGCTATTTCATATTCACTGCCTGCTTTATTTTAGTGGGGGGGTCTGTGCTACGTGG
>BFEA01000266.1:1255686-1274826 GCA_003427395.1 Chara braunii | reverse complement strand
AGAGAGAGAGAGAGAGAGAGAGAGAGAGAGAGAGAGAGAGAGAGAGAGAGAGAGAGAAGACAGCGTACCGCGATCAGTCATCACCACGAACTTCACCCGCCACTGATGACAATACGTCTTTACTCGCGTCCGGTGTCTGGTGCTTCACACATGCACAACGGCCACCCCACGTCCTCTTCCCGCAACACTGATTGGCAATACTTCGTCACTCGCCTCCAGTGTCTGGCACTTCGCACGTGCACAACGGCCACCCCTCGTGCTCTTCTTGGCACGTGCACAACGACCACTCCCCGTGCTCTTCCTGCTGCACACGGTCCCGTCGTACGTGCGCAGTAACCTTTCACTCGACGCTTCTTTGTACCTGCCAAGGGCATTTGCTGTTCTCTTTGCAGCACAACGCCTTTCTTATAGGCACGTGCACATGGGTCCCCTCCTCTCTCTACCGCCGCCCCCCGCCCCTTCCTCCTTCACGCCTCTCCTCCGTACTTTCGCCATAGCCACGCATCGACATGCATCCATCGTGTACCACGTCCCGCCCACGGAGATCGTCCACACCCGCCCACGGATATCGTCCACACCCGCATCCCGTTCGCCCCCACCTTTTATGACGGCATCCCGCCGAGCCTGGATTCCCTCCACAGCGGTTGGTCCCCCCCTTCCCTATCCCGAACAGCAGTTGGTCATGGTCCGCCCGTCCGCGTGCCCCCCGCCCCCCTTCCTCCTAACTGCACGCGTTTGCCTCGCCTCCCTCCCAATCGTCGCCTACGCGCCTGCCGCGCTCTGGCCCGCGTCGCTTTTTCGACGTGCGCCTAGGGCCGACCCCCCTCCCAAGCGTTGGTCCGCTTGGGCCTCCTCGTCATCCCCCCCGCCCGTTCGCCTCGGCCTCGCCCCCACACTGTTCCCACTGCCCCCTTCCCGCCTCGCCCTCTTTCGGCCACACGTTCCACGATTTTCGTTGGGCCCGCGACCAGGCATGTCGCCGGGCCCTTTGTTTGCTTTAGTAGTATAGAGAAAAAAAAAGACCTAGATCTCCCCCATCGGCAATGCCTGCCCACCCCTGGTGACCGAGAGGAGGGACTGGTACACCCTTGCTCTCACACCACAGCTGTGGTGCCAACCTACCCCGTGGGCTGGGGAGAGATCCGGGTTGGTTGGTGTTCCCCCGTGCTATACATAGATTAGCTAGAGGATGAGATAGATGAGTAGTAGCAAGACTATGAGATAGATGAGAGAAGAATATAGCTTACTCTTTGGAAAAAAAAAAGAAGTTTACCCTAGGATTAAATATGCTTTGATTTTGGATCTGTTCATCTGGGTGGAATAGGGGCTGTTGTGGTGAAAATTCAAGATGTCGCTCAGTGGTTAGAGCGCCGGTTGGAAATGCGCATTGTGGTATGAGGTTGCAGGTTTAAAACTCAATTGCAGCCTTGCACACGGACACTGGCAAGGCGTTAGAATGACGCACAGCTGGACACATACCCCTTGGGCTGACGCACGGTAAGCTTATACAGATACTGCCTGCGCACCACCCAAGGGTTTGTCCATGGTGTTGTATGTCGGGTCCTGATACTGCATGGGTTGCTTGTGGCTGTTGCTCGTGGTTGTTCTGTTGATCTCCCCAGTCTGGCATATCACACACAGGGGCCGTTTGTGATTGTCGCTCTAATGGTAGAGTCTTCAGGTCACATGTCATAGATCACGGGTTCGAGTCTGGCTTGGGACTTTGGGGGGGATTCTTGTCCAGCTTGGCCTGTCATCTCTTCAAAAACGAACACAGAGTTCCCTCTACATAGTACTGCACATATCTGGCCTTCCGGCACGTACATCTCGCTATACAGTTACACAGAGCGCACATAGCCTTCGGGGAGTCACAAAAAACATGGCCCTATGGGCTCATACAAACATACATTGCCTCTGGGCACACACATATACACAACTACGATACTGGGCTGGGGGGGTCTATCAGGTATATGACAGGGTCTGCTCACGCATGGCTTAGCTCTAGGGTAGGGTAGGGATATAAGTCGCTCCGGCTAGTCTGAGTTCCGCCTAGCCTTGGGTAAGCTAGGGGAAGGACGGTAGGATGTGTCCACGGGCGCTGGCCTGCCTTGCTTAGGTAATCCTGCAGCGTAGACTCTCTGAATTGGGCCTGTAGAAGATTGCATGAGCCTGGCATCCGAAGTTCCCGTAGGGCAAGGTTCGTCCGCTTCCGCTTCCACTAGGGCTGGGAGGTTGGCCCAGCCTTGGTGTTTGGTACTGCTGTCTGGTCCAAGTAACTGTTGCCCTCGATACTGGTAGGGTGATGGTCCTGAGTGCTCGCCACACTGAGGTAGGATAGTAGAGACAGGGGGTGCGCTGGGAGTATTAATGTGGGGATGGGTAGGGTAGGTGGCATATCCTGTACGGACAACCATTGGCTGCCGCTACCAGCAATCACCGTGGGTCTGGTCCTTGGCCTCTACAACACCCTGGGCTTAAAAAAAAAAAAAAACCGCACAGTACCAGTGCCAATGCCAGTGGTTGGAGCAAGTGCCATTGCCAGGGTTGTGGCCAGTATCACAGCCAGTGCCCAAGCCAAGGGCCTTGGGCTAATGAGCCAGTGCCAGTCAAACCAGCCATCAAGTCGACCAATCTGGCTGGGGTCATGAATCAAAGTAGGCAAGATCTGGAGCTGTCAGAGCAGTTAACCCCGAGTTGAGGCACAGTCTGTGCTTGGATTACGGCCAATCGTCAGGCAGCATTTGTGGCAAACAGACACGCGGCAGCTCAGAGGTGGCAGCCAGCATGGACAAGTTACCTGTCCAGGAAAGGAGAGTTTGGGGCACGATCCTTCAAGGTAATTGGCCAAGATGATCTCTGGGACACTAACAGTGGTTGCCAGCACATCTCCATATTGGTATGTACGAGCTGTTTGGGACTCTTCCCTCTCGCATGTTAGCAGCAGTGTTGCTCTGCGACAAACAGAACTCAGCCACAGCTCACCTCCCTACTCCACGGCTCAGCCGTTACACTTCCAGCTGTAACTTTGCAAGCAGCGCTGGCATAACATTTGAAGGGGGGGGGTGGGGAAGGACTTGAAAAGTAACGGTCCCAGGCTGGCAATGTATGTAATATGTGATGGAGGTCGAACCTTGTTTCTGAATAGTCTGAGTCTGAATTGTGACACACTGACATCGGTCCTTTTTTTTTTTTTCTCCTGAAGCCACTTATTTTAGCAGCCTGCGGACACCGTGGGATTGGTCCACTTGTCTATAGGTCCGCATTCCTTCAGTGAGGGCTTCATTTATAGCTGAGGGCATTAATTGCCACTGGCTCATAACTACCGTTACTCCCTCAACAAACAGCTCTGCAGTGTCTGCACATTGTCAAACTTTTATCCATAGAGAATCTAGAGAGATTGCACTGGCCTCTGAAACTGCCCTCATCTCAGTCGCCACATGTGCTTGAAGCCCTGGCCTGTGGACCTACCATTTCACTCCATCATTCTGGACAGTACTATGATAGTTCCTACCAATACTGGAACAATTCATTAATGCTGGGCCGCATCCTTGGGAGTGCTCTTATCACTCCCAGGGTGATTGTCCAGCTCGAAGATGAGTTTTGCCACCCCAAAAAAGGCAACAGAGCCAGGTTCCAACGCAAGGCCTCTATCCCAAAGGTGGTGAGAGATCCTTGAGGATTGAGGCTTGCCTATAGATGGTTACAATGTATTGGCGGGGAGCTTTACCTGCTTGAAACAAGGTCCAGTGTCCCAACAATGTCCAGTGCAAGGCCTCATATCCAAAGTCGTTCTCGTTGATGTGGTGCGGACACCCAACAATTTGTCCCAGTCTATCCCTCAATCCATTATGCCGCTACCCAATCCATCTACCAGATCCATGCCTTCCTTCCACTATTTAAACCACCACTCCATCCAGACCTGGTTTGACAAAAGTTGCATTTCCCCGAGCCTAAAATCTACAGTGCCGCAGAACAGTCCCGGGCCCGTTGGGGTGGTGATTTAAAGACCCATGTTATCACCCCTTCCCCCCCTGACCAAGTCCCCAAAGCAAATCACAGACCGCTGGAAAATCGGTCATTTGCAGGAAGCAGGGTGGAGGAATCACTGCTCGACCCAAAGAGGGTCGGAAGGGAGGGGTGGGAGCTCAGAGGGTAGGAGGGTTGAGGATGATGGGGTTGCTGGGGGAGGGACATAGAAGTGAGACACAAGCTGGAATTTCCACTTCCTTTCTTTCTCCTCCCAGTTTTCCATATAATATTCCTGCCTGACAATTCTGCTATTTTCTTCCCTTGCCCGCATTCGCCCTCTTTTTTTTTTTTTTTTTTTTTTTTAAAMAASCYCCMTYTWTTGGKGGGGRGCAAMMCCYSCTGGAAACCGGGKCCMGCGTCCCATATATACAACCATATCCTCACAAATTGGCACAAACTGGGAACCGGGCCCAGCGTCCCATAACGAGCACGTTCAGAAAAAACATCAGAAGATTCCATGACAATGAGACTAGAAACCTACTAAGAATTTTGGGGCAACTTCAAACCTTTTTTGTAAGGAACTTCAGAGTTAAACTCAATCCAGAAAAAGACTCAGGAATCCACCAACAGTCCTCTTTACCTCACTCCGGCAAGACTTACTGCAGCAAAGCCACCATCTCTACTGCTGCTATGCCCTATTTCTGTCCTACCAGCTAGCCCCTTCACTAGCAGGACGCGTGATACCTTTCTCTCTCTCACCTCAATCCCTTTCCTACCCGTTACTGAAAAAAAGGTACGGGAATAGACTGCAGAAGTCCTACAAAAGCCCCAAATCCCGCAAAATCCCTAACAAAACCTTCCAGGGTTTTCCAACACTGTCTTACTCCCTGCCGAGCTCTTCCAGGCCTCACACCCCCCATCCTGCTGGGTTACAGGGCAACACAACTCACCCCAGCTCCGGCCAGCGTCGTCCCAGCAGCAACCCTTGGTTGTCCCGTGGAATGCCCCCCCAAAGCACCCCCAGATCTCTCTACCAGGCCGCATGCTCCTGCATCAGCAGGTTACAGGGCAACACCCCAGCACCGGCCAGCGTCGTTCTGGCATCGAACAGCCTCAGGTCACCGAGTATTACAGCCTCAAAACCACCTAAAAGAGGTTGCCAGGAAACCCCAGGATCCAGAAGACATTTTTAGGACAAAACAGACTACCCCCTTTTTTTAAGAACAGATTACAACTTTTTAATAACTCTGAGAAGCTCTAATTTTTTTTGGGGGGGGCATACCGGGGCCATCACCCGGCTTTGGCTAAGCAAAAATTGGAGCTACTTAGGAGATTACTATGACAAACATCAGGATTAGACCCATTTCAGAAAACGACTCAGGAGCCCCCCTTCATTCCTCTTTTCCTCACTCCGGCAAGACTCACTGCAACAGAGCCACCATCTCCGTTGCTGCTGTACCCTATTTCCATCCTACCAGCTAGCCCCCGCACTAGTAGGATGCTTGATAACCCACCATCTACTTCTCCACTCTCCTGAAAGACTCAGACACCCCCCGATCCATCCCCTGTACCCAACTCCGGTAAGACTTACTGCAGCAGAGCCACCATCTCCGCTGCTGCTGTACCCTATTCCCGTCCTAGTAGGACGCGTAATCGAAAAACATAGAAATAGACCTCGCAGCTCCTACAAATGCTCAAAACCCCTTGAAATCCCTAACACCCCTTCCGAGGAATTCCAACACTGTCCTACTCCCTCCCGAGCTCTTCAAGGTCTCACACCCCACATCCTGCTAGGTTACAGGGCAACACAACTCACCCCTGCTCCGACCAGCGTCGTCCCAGCGGCAACCCTTAGTTGTCCCGTGGGATGCCCACCCCAAAGCATCCCCAGATCTCTCTACCAGGCCTCACGCTCTGCATCAACAGGTCACAGGGCAACACCCCAGCTCCGACCAGCGTCGTTCTGACATCGAACAGCCACAGGTCCCTGAGTATAACAGCATCAAAACCACCAAAGAAGAGTTGCTAGGAATCCCCAGAGCCCCAAAGCATTCTTAAAACCCCCGAACAGCCATCCACAAAAAAAAGGGGGTCGAAACTAAATACCAACTATCCTGAAATCCCCCCCACAACAACAAAGTCGTCGGTCTCGACTTTCAGTCCTCGAACCAGAACTCACTTGGTCTCATACCCCCTTCTGTTAGGGTAACAGGGCACTGCAACCCTCCCCAGTACCGACCAACCTAGTTCTGTCGGACAGGAAGTGCCTTCCGCCCTCGACGTTTCCCATAGCCACAAACCCCTAAACAGGTTACAGGGTCAAAACCCCGGTGCCGCCTATGTTGGACGATCTGGTTATGCCTTCCACCCTCGACATAATTCCATGGGCCTCAAGCTCCCCCTGGGTCACAGAGCCAAACTCCAGCACCGACCCATGTCATCCCAGCCTCGTCCTCCTGACCTAATCACCTTCACCAACATCCTTCCTTTGTTTGAAAGCCCCCATTCCTCCTTTCATCATCCCCCTTTTAATTCCCCCCCCCTCCTTCCTTTTTGAATTAACATGATCAACACCTAATCCGAATCGTAGATCAAAATCAGAAACAAAATCAAGAATCCTTTCGGAACTTCTTTGAGAATTAAAGTTTTTTTTTGAAAAAAGAGATTGAGAAACTGGCTAGGATGTTCAAATATTTGATTAACAATTATCAAGAACAAGAAGCGGTTCTATATTTACGAAAATTATCTAAGATGTCCAAAACCGGACTTGCGATTGTAGAGAATCAGAAATTTTATAGAAGCTTTTATAGAAAATTATTTCGAGAGTCTTTTGAAGAATACTTTTGAAGATAACCTGATCGTTTGAGATGTCCAAAACCGGACTTGCGACTGTGTAGAATCAGAAATTTTATAGAGACTTTTATAGGGAAATATTTCGAGAGAGCCTTTTGAAGAATACTTTTGAAGATAACCTGATCGTAGTAAGAGTCATTTTTAAACATTGGCCACTAAAGCAAGCAACGTTCTCATGAATTAAACTGAAATAGTAAAAACACGAAAATCCCGTCGAGCAATATCAACATATATCACGAGAGTAAGAAATATCCACGAAGAGTAATCAACGAAAGCATCAAAACCATGTTGATCGTCAAGCAACTAAACAATCAAAATCATACCAGACACTCAACCTGGAAAATAGGGGCTTAGTTGTGAAATTACAACTAACAGGACGACGTAGACCCCCTACGAAATGAAAACTGAAAAAAAAACCTTCTCCCTTCTTCCTCAACCACCTTCACTTACCTCTCACCATTAAAACCCTACCCCTGCACCTTTGGGGAAGGAAGAGTTCACTTCCTCCCACTGCTAGTTCAAGGCTCAAAGCAACACTAACTCCAAAGGCATAAGCGGCCATCATCGATCCCTACAGGGAGTCGAAAACAGTGTGGCACCCCCTCGCCAAGCCCGTTGACGAGTCACCACAGGAGGTTCGAACCACCGTAACTGTAAACTTACCGTGCACGTACCTATAGTTGAGGAAGAAGGCAGAAGTACTGCGTCATCTCATGAACAGCATCGTACCCGATAATACCCAAGGTCATCACAGCATACCCATCGAATCACGTTAGTTCCCCATCAGTCAACGAAGAAAACTTCAGCCATCTCCACTCAGGTCGTCGAAGCTTCCTCCTCCTCGCCGCTGGCATGCAGCATCTGACCTGCTTCCAAAATAAAGCGATCTTTACCCAGCTTCCTGGTCTGTTGATGTCTTCGACGAACAAAGGAAACATAGCGAACGTCCACCGCGCCTGCATCAGGCCGTAACGACCGTAGAGATGCGGAAGATTCTAAATCCCAAGCCATATTTGCCTTACTCCCACGCTCGTCGATACACCAGCGCTGAAGTGCTTCCACCGCCCGTCGATAGGGAAGAGGTTGCGCATATAGAGAGAAAGTTTCCGCTAAGAGAAAAGAGAGAAAAAGGTTGCGCCGCTAAAGAGGGGGAAGACTTTGAGCCATCATACAAGCATGCGCAGCCTGAGACAGAGAAAAAAACTTCCACACTTCAAAGCTCCGCCAAAAGCCTCGCATCTTCCCTCCCATCATACGACCACGCCCAGCTTGTGTATTCAGCGCAACGCGCGACAACCTTGCTCTCCTTCACGTGCGAGATCAAGCGCCGAGAGTTGCCAATCACCATAGCTGCACAATCAACGCGCAGCCGCAGCTCACCGTCCGTGTGAAAGCGCCTATTGAGCCGGGCGCCGCGCTCCCGGTAGCGCTGCGCCGGAGACTAACGTGTGTCGATATCCCACCATCTCCTTCCCCACTCCCCCTCGTTCTTTTTCGGCTCAAAAAGTTGGAGCTACTCAGGAAATCCCCCGCCCGCATTTGCCCTCAAACTTCCTTTCTTTTTTTTTTTCTTTTTTTTTTAAAGGGGGCCCAGTGCCCAAGGCTTAGATTATCAAGTCGATTACAACGCATACACACGCCTCTTCCCATTAGGGCTGGAAGAGCGTCGGCCACTGCTCCCGAGGAGACAGCTTCTTTATGCAACCTGAGTGCAGCCTTGTGTAGATTGCACAGTTGTCATTGTTGACGGGCACTGCTGATGGCGGACGTTGTTGGCGGGCGTTGCCGAGGGAGGGCGCTGCTGGCGGGCGCTGCTGATGGCGGGCGCTGTTACGGACTCCGCCAGGGCTCGATCCCTGGTCTATCTTTTGCTGTTTCAGCTGCATCCCGTTTTCGGCCTGGCACCCTTTTTCCAAACCCCTCCTTTGGTACCGTAGGATTTTGGACAACTGGCGCCATGCTGCAATTCGGGCGCCACTTTCAAATRCTGYATTTTYCAGTTCTGCCCTCGGGGCCTTTGCAGAAATGCCCCTAGTACCGTACGTGTCACCGGTACTTATACCGGCTCCCCGTACGGTACGGGGACCAGTCCTCGTACCAGCTTAGCTTTCAGCTGCTGTACTCGTACTCAGTGTGACTTGCTCATGTTTCGACATTGGGGAATCCAAGACTTCGACTTTGTGTCCTTGCCACTGTGTCTGCGTCCGACCCTCGGTCGTGTCGTGTCGAGTGAGTGAGTGTGTGTGTGTGCTCTCACTCTCTCCCTCTCTCTCTCTCCTCTCCCTCAGCTCTCCCTGTCTCCCTCGACCTCGTACTCGTTACAGGCGCTGGTGTTGGTGGGCGTGGCTGCTGGCGGCCGCGACTTCTGGCGGGCGCTGCTGCTGGCAGGCGCTGCCGCTGGCAGAAGGGGGGCTGCTGAGCAGATAAATAGCCAGATTAGCATGAGGCGACGAGTTGTTCTTTTTGGTTATGAAGGGGGAGTGCTTGCTTTGTACTTTCCTCTAGCGGCACCACAGGCTGGTGCACAGAGGGAAGGGGAGGTTTGTTTTCTTGAGGGAGCATACTTTCTTGACAAGGATGGTGGAATACTGTCCGTCGTGCAGAGTGGGTGTGATGGGGTTTTGTAATCATTCATGCCAAGAGTGCGCACATTAAGCGGCACCTCTATCTTTATCATTATGAGTGGCAGGGCAGCAGCTTGTGGGGGGCGGATGCCACTCATCAACAATCTTCTTCATCATCTATTCGGGCTGTTTGCTGGCGAGGGGAATAAGTGACTGAGGGGCATGGCTTTGTCTTCATGTATTTGTTGTGGAGCAAGTGCTGGCGATGGAGAGCGCAGGCCCTGGAGGTGGTAAGAGTACCTCTTTGGTTGAAGTGTTGTGATGGCAAGTACGGGCTGCGGGGTGAATGCAGGAGATAGCGAGCTTTCTACAAGAGCAGAGCAGTGACAAGGCAGCAATGGTATCATTATCAAGATGGTGGTCATCATCAGCCTCATCTTCAGTTTTGTCACCATCATCATCGCTATTATAGTCGGGTGTCATCATCATCATCATCATCATCATCATCATCATCATCATCATCTTACCCCTCTTTTACCTCTTTCCACTTTTCACTTGGATTTTTCTCTTCTCAGTCTCTTCTCCCTCCTCCCCACCAGCTTCATCTCATTTTCTCCGCCCCATCTCCCCCTTCCCTTTTTTTCTGCCTACTTTCTCCTTTCACACTCCCACTCTGCTTTCCATTTTGGTATCCTTCTCGCCTTCACTTTCCTCCTTCGGGAAATAATGGGGAGAAGAGGGGGAACAAGGTGGGGGGTGGAGGGGGGAAGGGGGAGAGAGGGGATTGAAATGGTAGAAGGAAGGGGAGAAGGAGGCAGGGAAGGGGAAGAGCTTGTGAGTGAGCGCATGGAGTCGCGTTTTCCAGAGAGTAGGGAGGGATTTCTTTTTTTCAATCTAAGATTCTTATCTGCACTCATTATCAAGTAGGCCTAGCGCACGCAACTCTGACAGCGGCACTTGACGACCCACGTCACAGGCTGACGCGGTTTCTCGTCTAATCTAAGGCGAGCGGGTGAGGAGAGGGGGCTTGCGTCCTGTCTGTTCACATGTTTCCTGGATTTCAGGTTGAAGACTTTGTTGCCACCGTGACCGTCAACACGGCCACTCCAGTCGAAGTCGTTGGTGTCAAGCGAAGAAAGTCCCTGGTAAGGCAAAGTGTGTGAAGATTGGGCGGTGTTCCCATCAGGGCAGAGAAGGTGATGTAGTTAACCCAGTATAGCTAAAGTGAGTGATTATTGGCACTGTTCCCATCATGGTAGAAAAGGTGGGTAGGTAGCTGAAGCCAGCATAGCTATTAGCATTTGTGCCCTGTACCACGTCAACGCCAACATCTGACGGGTTGACAGTGCACTAGTGCAGACGACAGTGTCAACGCATTCGTTTGTATCAACATTCTTTTTGTGATGTTGTACACTGGAGGGGACCGGGTGCTTTGTGCACGCTTGATGACAACAGTGTGCTTTGTGCAACGTCAGCGCCAACATCTGAAGGTCGATAGTGCATCAGTGCATACAACAACGTCAGCGCACACGTCGGTATCAACATTTTTTTTGTGAAATTGTACATTGGAGGGAACCGGACACTTAGCGCACGTTTTACGACTCAAGTCATAGGCTTACATGGTCTCTCATTTAATCCAGGGTGAGTGAGTGAGAAGAGGGGGCTTGTGTTCCATCTGTTTACGTGTTCCCTAGATTTCGCATTGAAGTCTTCATCGCCACCGTGACGGTCAACAAGAAATAATGCCTTGGGTGCATTGACTCTGGTCAATGCTGTTGGTTTCAAGTGAAGAAAGCCCCTGGTAAGGCAAAGTGTGTGAATATAGGTGATGTTCCCACCATGGCAGAGAAGGTGTAGTAAGCTCAAGCATGTATACCTATCAGCATTGGTGCCCTGTGCCACGTCAGCGCCAACATCTAAAGGGTTGACATTGCATCAGTGCAGACAGCAGCGCCAGTGCATTCGTCAGTATCAACATTCTTTTGGTGAGGTTATTCATTGGAGGGGACCGGGTGCTTAGTGCACGCGAGGTTACTCGAGGCGTTGGGTGTCGCCACGTCACATGCTGATGTGGACTGCATGCCCAAAAAGGCGACATAATGATGTGAATCCTCACTTCCGAAGACAAAGATGACAAGATTTTTATAAATGCAACACAAGCGGTTAACGTTCAACTTTTCAGCAGTCTGAAAATCCCAAATGATCCTGAAGTGGTGAAAGGTCTGAAGACCCTGAAACCCACCTGTTTAGGCAGGTTGCATCCTAAAGTGGTGAAGTGAGAGTTTTTGGCAGCCTGAAAATCCTGAATGGTCCTGAAGTGGTGAAGGGTGTCCTAAAGTGGTGAAAGGTCCCTGAAAACCACCTGTTTAGGCAGGCTGCATCCTGAAGTGGTGAAGGGTGTTTTGAAGTGGTGATGAAAAATACGACTGTTGTTAACCTCCTCTCAAATGCAGAGGAGACAAGGCAGATCATTGAAGAGGAAGACAAGCTACTATCCACGTATCATCATCCTATCCGAAAGATACAAGTCAAGATTATTAATAACTCGTAAGTAGGCATCTCACCTATATGAGTAGATATAAGGAGTAAGGGTAGTACATGGCATTTGTGGGAGAGAAGGAGGAATAGGAAACAAAACAAATAGGGAAGATTCATCGCATTGTCATGAAGTATCATTCCTTCCCTGTAGAATTGATGTGGAAAGTTGACATGGCGAGGAACTGAGGTAAAGTAAAAATAGAGATAGTTTAATTTTGATGTGGTCGTCGCTCACAACTGTTGGCTTTTCTATAATCTCTTAATCCTCTCGGATCACAAATCGAAACAAACGGGGAAAACTCATCGCATTGTCATCAAACACCATTCCTTCCCTGTAGAACTGATGTGGAAAGTTAACATGGCGAGGAGCTGAGGAGAAGTAAAAATAGAGAGTTTAATTTTGATGTGGTAGTCGCTCACAACTGTTGGCTTCTCTATAATCTCTTAATCCTCTCGGATCGCAAATTATAGTTGGGTCAGGAGACACAAGTCTGTTTTCTCACAATCTGACGTGGCAAAAAGAATGAGCAACGTCAATTGACGGTAAGGGTAGCTTTCTTGGAGGAAGTATCTTGTGGGACACGAGTCTGTTTTCGCACAATCTGACGTGGCAACAAGAAAGGGTAGCTTTCGTGGAGGAAGTAGCTCGTGGTTGACGAAGTGGAGTTTGTTTTGTCTTGTTGCCAAGGCGACATTTTGCCAAGGTGATTTTTTCGAGTGGTACTAAGGAGATAGGTTTCCAAACTGCTAGGGGTGAAGGAGGGTGAGGTATGAAAAGGGAATGGGGATTATAAAGAGGCAATTCAACCAAATGGGAGAAAACGAGCAGATGACATAATCCATAGAGGTCACTGGAAGATAGAAAGGTGATTTAAAAAGGAGGGCAAGGAGTGAAAATCGGAGTGGTGATATGTGAGGAAGAAGAGAAAGAGTTTTCAGTGTCGAGTGACACGAGGTGGCAAGCAACCACCGGGTAACTTCACACGCTTCTACAGAGGAGAGCAACGAGATTCCGATCCATCTAGGCAAGGAACAATAAGGAGAAAGATAACTTGTCAAGTGACATCTCCCCAGTATCCACTCCCTCCCTCCCTGACTCGTTCCCTCTTACCTCCCCCTCCTTCTCCAAAAGGGTGCCCCCCTCACTGTTACAAAAGAGCCATTGAAAAAAAAAAAAAAAAAAAGATAGGAAAACAGAAAAGAGAAAGGAATAAAATAATAAATTAACAACAATATTAACCGCAATCAAGATGATGAAACTAGGTTACAGGAAAGTAAGAGGGGGGGAATCACTCTTGTTCTACCAAGGAGCTATGAGGCACATGATGTTCAAACAGCTAGGGACCAGCTCGTATGCCAGACCACCTGGGTACAAAGCCCCGCTCCCAGATGTCGTCGGGGGCAGAGCAAGAGGGGTGGCAATGCAGGTTGAACAGGCAAACAACAACACAAAAAGAATAACAACACATGTGTTATCTCAAACGGGGGAGGCAGTGGGGATGGGTAACTGGTTGTGCAGGGGGTTAGACATGGAGACAGGATTCCCTCCCCTGGGCCCAGCGAGTCAACAACATACACAAACACAACAACTTGTCCTCTCTATGACCATGAGAGCTTTAGGGGAAAGTGGCCACAAGGTAGCCCAGGAACAATGGGTAACACAACCATCACAAGACCTGATCATGGAAGAGAGAGAAGATGAGATCCTGACAAAAGAGGAAAAAGCAACAGAGATCAAAGGAGTAAACAAGAATGAGAATCATCCTTCCCAATTGACACAACCACCTGAACAACCCTCATGGGCAAAGAAGGTAAGAGACTATCTGTAGGAAAAATCTTTAACAATAATGCGCCCATCAGTGAATGATTCAGATTTACTAGTTGAAGAGGTTAAAGTCCCATTAAAGAAATCTATCATCTGCACGAGCTTATTTTCTCACCTTATTCCTCTTACCCTCAGAACAAAAAGTGGTTGAACACAAGGGAAAAAAAATGTTGATGAAATCGTATCTGGCAGACAAGCCGACACAACGAGATACAGTGTACACGAAGCATGTCAGCAACTAGAGTTTTTACGAGGATGAGGCACATCGATCAGTAAATGATAAGATAAAGTGGATCTGTAAAAGGCTTGAAACAATGAAAGATGAGCTATAGGCAGTTAAGGATTTTTTTGTGATCCAACCCCTCACTACCACTGTCTTGACGGTGCTCAGTCTTTTTGAACAGGATAAGGTCAAGATGGATGGATGGAAGAAACTAAGATGGGAAAGATAAGACTTAGGAATCTACCCATGACAGCCAAAGAAGATAGGACTAGAAGAGAGAAAAACATAGTTGATGAGATACTATTATAGGGTGGAACTCAGACACATTCCCATCGAAGTCAAGATAACTTTCATCCATGACTTTGGTCAGCAATACAAAATAGTGGACTTCATTGATCCACTTCCTACTTATGTGGCCAAGAGAGATGACTATCTAATGCTTGCCCTGGACCTAGCCAAAGATCAACCTTCTCTGCTAGACGACATCATTCCTTTCAAAATGGGAGGTCGTCTTCATCAGATTCATACAACTCACAAGTTTAGACCATGGTGCTATAAATGCAGAGCTCATGGACATCTCAATATAGAGTTTGCCTGTCCACAAGGGGTCGGTTAATCTTTTGTCCCTTAACATGTGTCAGGATCCGAAGGACTGTTGAAAAAAGACGCCCATTGCCCCAACAGATGGTTTCTGTCCTTACCAGGTTATGCGGGATAGGTATATGTGGATGAGTTGTCATCGGGACGTCAACAGGGTGGTTAGTGTTGGGAAGGAAGGGGTGACCCTAGACGCTCGTGAAGACCCCCAACGAAATGGAAACCTCCAGGACAACCTCATGGACACAACCACCGGATCACACAACCTCCCAAGAACAAAGTCACAACTTCCTCAGGTGGACAACGAGGAGAAGGAGGCGGCGATGAAGGAGAGGGAGGAGGAGGAGGAGGAGGAGGAGGAGGAGGAGAGCACACTAATGCAAAAGGCAAAGAACAAAAGACAAATGAGCCTGCCAGATTGAAACAGATGGGAGGTCATAGAGGACCCCAAGCTGACTCCTACCTCCCCACGACCAACAGATTCAGTACTCTGGAAAATGAGACAGAACCATGAGGACAAGCGGAGTCAGTCTTAAATGGCAAAGGTAATGCGGGCACGAAGCAATAAAAAAATCACCATACAAAAAAGAATTATGTGAGAGTAGAAAAGAGTGCGAAAAAAGAAAGACATGAACCTCGAGAAAATTTTAGTATTGATCCAGATCCAATTCCAATGGATGTGGACCCATTGAGAGAGGCCTTCGGAGCACAGCCCATGGAAATAGACCCCATCCCAAGAGCCCCCCCGATGCCACAGATATCTAGCAGTACTTCACCTCAAGAACATTCAAGAAATAGGTGCTCAGATCTATAGAATGTGGCAGAGTGGCTGCTTGAAAATCTCAAGCTGAAATTCCCAGGTCTTTCGGAAGAAATTTGGGATGATACCTACAGAGGTCTGGTTCGTCTTTTGGAAACCAGTGATAGCTTGAGAATAGCATTGGAACGAGGTCTTCCTGCGGGAATCAGTTGGCAACAAATGTTCCATAGGTTGCTGCCAATAGTGGCTAAGAGGTCTCAACCCCTTGACATTCAGCAACCCCAATAGGAGAATCTTCACAACAATCAATACTACCAATGGATCCTGTAATGGAATCAGACTTCAGGATAGAGGAAGTAAAAAAAACAGGAAACCATAAGCAATGGAAACGACACGCAAATGTCCAAGAATCTAACTACCGTGTGCTTACAAGAAGAGGCATAAGAGGCAGTGCTTAGTGGACGGGGGGTGGATCCCCCTCCCTGCTCAACAACAGACTTCGAGTTGAAATCAATGCACGGTAACTCATTCATTCCACTCCAACTGCCTACGAAGTTGAAGTCATTAATGTCATTCACATCAGACTTACTGAAACCGATCACAAGGAACCATAATCAACCTAGGCAGGTAAACGTAGAGGAAGGAACTGGAAACACTGGGTCGGTGGGGTCTGAGGAAATTCAAGGAGCTTTACTATCATCTCAATTTGGAAATCAGCTAGAGGTCCAAACAGTCAAGCACCAAGTACACGAAAGGGAACAGGGCATTGAGTACAAGGGAGGTACGCTAGTTAATAACATAGAACAACAAGTTTCCTTTCTAGCAAAAGGAGACATTAATGACCACAAAGAACACAATGTCACAAAACCTCCTTCCTCTAACTTTAACGAGGTAGTTTTCGAGGTCACATGTGAGAAGAAATTCATCCTATTCCCTACACCCATCATGAAAAAAACGGAAGCCCACCCTAGCGCACATCTAATAGAATGGGATCTGACTGAGGAAGAGGAGGAGGAAAAGGGTAAGGGGGAAGGAGGTGATGAAGGAGAGAAGGCAACACAAACAGACCCTCAAGGGAGCATTATAGTTGCATACAATGCAGAAAACAATATAATGTCCAAATTACTAGAAGAGGAAATTATGTCAAAGCCTCAGCCTCAGTCCAAGGAGGGAAAGGAATCAAAGGGAGAAGAAGAGCCAGAAGGATTGGTCGAAATAGAAGACCTACAGAAGTCGGTTGGAAAAAATAAAATAAATCAAATAATAATTAAAAAAAAAACAAGACCATCACACTATGACTCCCACAAAGGAGAATTGGTCAGCATGAGGCAAAAGTTATACCACCTCCTAGCTAAGCGACATGCAGAACTATTATTAACAAAGCCAGGAGTTGTAGTCATATCCACCCTTGGCCCCAGGAAGTTAGCGGGTGGTCCCCCCTTATCAGACACAATACAAGGTACTCACACGTCCAGGTTGGAAGAAGGGGCTGTCCTGGGAGACCCCCCTCACCAGGAGCTTATCCGATAGTCAGCAAAGTGGCACCAGGAGGGTCACTGCAGGGGGCATCTTCGCCCCGGTCGGAGGGAGGGGGGCTCCTGAAGAAAGTGGCGTTGGATGCCTTCCCTTCGCCAGACTCTGTGCCGCTAGCCGGCACAGGCACACTAGGGCGGCCTTTGTTGGGGGGATCAACAACAACTATTGAGGGAAGAGTGATAGCTACAGTTGAGACACCAGCGGGTAAGAGGTTAGTAGAAGAGACGAAGGTATTGCTGACTGGGAAACCTACAATCGCTAAAGAAAAAACACAGGCTAAATCAGCAACTAGGACAAACCACGGACAAACCGGTCAAAACGGTCACCGCCACTTAAGGATCATGAGCAGACAGGATTAAACGACCCTTTCAGGGAAAATCTCTGGCCATTCACAAGGAGGTTGGGACCTCGGGTGAACCTGAGCCAATGTAGCACCTCCCCCTAGATAATGTGTCGTCCGTGCGGACCTTCTTTCTCTCCAAACTACTGCGTGCCCCGGAAACGGTGGTGGTGGACCAAAGTGGGAAGAAAGCGATGGTGAGGACTTACCCGAAAGAAGGATTAGGTGTCAGAAAGAATGTATACCTCAGACGTGCAAATACCTGCGTATTTTATGACAATTCAACCCATAAATCCACTAATGACAAAGTAAAATGGATCAGACATCGTTTGGAGGTTTTGAAACGGGATGCCCAGGCAGCCAAAAATTCCTTCCTGATTCACCCCATCTTACCCACCACCTTCACAGTCCTGACCATGTATGAACAAGACAAAAAATTATAGACGGATGGAAGAGTCTGAGGTGTGAGCGATCAGAGGTGAGGATCTAACCCTGGTCCCCCCCCTAAAAAAACTGCTCCTGAAGAACGGTGTAAGGCCCTACCCTGTTAGACTTTCGAGCACGTGTCAACCCCACTGCGGGTCCCAGTTGGCTCTGCTCCGCCCACACTCGTGCTCAGGGTGCGGAGCGTTCCTCACAGGGACATCCCCACCTTGTGCTTTGAGATGGATGGGGATGGGTTATTTTGCGAGATAGCTTTGACATTGGGGATGTAGCCCCGCCCTCTCGCTGGATGATAGACTTGCCAATCTTTTTCGTCAGACACGTTTTTTCTCGATGCTTTGAGGTGTTATCATGCAATAACTCCTTCCAATGCTCACGCAGTCCAGGGAGTTTATTGAAAGTCTCTCTTCTTTTATGCGTAGGCCAAATGTCCTCCATGGGCCACGCGTCCATTCAGTAAGCGGGGGTCTTTAAAGCCTTGTTGAGGCCTCGGCCGTCCTTCGGCTTGGGCCCGCGGACCATATCTTGCGGTCCCTCTTACGCCTCCCTAGGGCTTTGCGCGCTCCCTTCTTTGGTCGTCCTATACGTGACTTTCATTGTCGCAAACATCATGCACACCTTTTTCTTATCCAACCTTTGCATTTGTCCTATACACCCCTTAGTCTTTTTGGGGCCCCATCCAGCATGCACGCTCCATTTTTCTTTGTTTTTAATCTTGACGGCCTTCTCGGCCGCTTCGTGCCCTTGCAACTTGCTACAGCCGTTTTTGCTTTACACAAACATGCTCAATGTGCAATAAAGCTTATTCATGGGTAAGAGTTAAGTCCACAACCCTTTTGACTTTAGTCCCCTTTTCTCTCGGTTACCCGACATACCCGGGGCCCAATCCCGCTCAATGAATCTTTACAGACTACTCACCTGCACACTCAATACAATTTGTACAAAAGCATCCCCCGCATGGGGTCAACACATAATCCCTCTCATAGGCTTAAGTTAATTCATCCTTAGTCCTTTGTGCTTTCCCTTTCCTTCTTTAATCGAGGCGAACCTCTTCCCTTAGTCATGCAGTCGGGGTAATGGTTGAGTCAACTGACCTTGCTTCAAGTTATCAACTTTTTCTAGTCCCTTTCCGGACTTGTCTCCTTCCAATTTCTCAAATGCCTTTTCCTTTCCTTCTTGGCGGCACAAGGGACCGACTGCCCCTCCCCTTCCCACGTTCTCCACCAAGTGAGGACATATTCCTTTCACCGTTCATTCCCTGGCAATATAACAAGTGAGCAAGAAAGGGTTAGTTATGTGCCAAGAGGGGAGGGGGGGGAAAAGGTAAGGTCAAGGCTTTAGAACGTGGGAGAAGAACGACGCCGAGGCGATGGTGATGGAAGAAGAAGAGGAAGAAAGAGAGAGGAGGAGAAACAGGATAGGGGAGGAGGAAGCGAGAGAGAGAGAGAGAGAGAGAGAGAGAGAGAGAGAGAGAGAGAGAGAGAGAGAGAG
>BFEA01000266.1:1225110-1238212 GCA_003427395.1 Chara braunii | reverse complement strand
ATTGGGATCCAAACGGTCCGGTCTGGATGTCCGGATCCTGTGTCCGGTTTGAGGGGTCCAGTTGGGCCCCATTTCGAGAAAATTTGAATTTTTTTTGGGGGGGTCCCCAGGCGATTTTCCAGTGCCTGGTGGATACCCGAAAATTGTTGCTGCAGTTTTTTGTGCACCTTTGTGCCAACCGGACCAGCCCTGAAGGGCCTGTACTTGCAATCTTGGGTGAGGTTTAGCGGGCCAAGGAGAATTGGTTGTGTGTGTGTGTGTGTGTGTGTGTTGTCATATTCGCTATACACTCAAAAAAAGCATGACTGTGTCAGACTGTTTCGTCGGATTTTCACCGACTTATAAGGAGGTTGAAGCTCGACAATCTGACCGAGATTCATTTGACTGATGGATAAGGACTCTCAACATCATTCAGAGTTAGCGACACCCTTGAGAAAACAAGTATGTGTGTGTGTGTGTGTGTGTGTGTGTGTGTGTGTATGTGTGTGTGTGTGTGTGTGTGTGTGTGTGTGTGCATGTGAGTGTGTTTAAAATAAGTTGGATAATACAGCTATAGCAGCGTGTCTGTTTTTTTTTGTTTTTTTTTTTTTAATTATCCGGACATCCGGACCTCTTCATTCATAACCGGACCGTCTGGTTCCGTATGTCAAGTTGTTCGGATCAGTGTCCGGATTACCGAACGTCCGGATTAATCCAGACACGGGTCCGGGCCTGGTGTCCGGTGTCTGGATGTCCGGGTCCGGGGCAACCATGGTTTGTAGACAACCATTATTCAACAATATATGGATCAGGGACTCACAAGGATGCAGTCTCCACTGCAGGGATTCACCCTGGAAAGGATGGATAAAAAAAGGAGTAATGAGAATTAGTGATATCTGGGATACACAAATGAATGACTGGATTTCCCACAAGATTCTACAGGAGAAGTTGAAATATTGTCATCATTAAGAGGCTGCTCTGGATAGGTTACTAGAGCTAATCCCAATAAGCTGGACTCAAATTATCAAAAGAGACCCTATGAGCAAAATAAATGACTGGGCAACCCTAAAGCATGACTCCCACTTGATTGGCAACATCCTCCATATGAAAATGGATGAAGATATCCTAATTAACCTCTTTGATCTCACAGATAATTATGAGTTAATCCCGAGCGACCCAATAAGGGTCCAATGAGTGACAGTAAAGCAGTTCCTTAGGATCAAAGTTCTTCAAAACAAGAATTTTTGGGTCGCCTTCAGACCAAATATGTCCATTCAATCTCTCCCACTAGATCCACAAGAATGAAAATGGGGATCGCAGGGCAAAGGAAAAAGAATCTTCACAAGATCATTACAAACCCTCACAATCAAATTAACATACAGAATGCTAAGACCAATAATTAATCTCAGATGGATCAGTTGAATTTAGGAAAGGAAGACTTCCAACAGATTAAGTGGTTCCAAAACAAGAGGATCAAGCCCGCTAAAATAGCCTCGCTTCAATGGCAGATTGAGCATAGATGCCTCTCAACCAACGACTGGCTAATAGATAGGACTCCACTAGATAGCAAAGGATTAGCCAAACCATGGTGCAAATTATGCATATCTGTCTTGCCGAGCAGATGTATAACTGAGACTATTGAACACATTTTCTTACAATGTCTAGGCTCAGTGTGGCTATGGAGATGGTGGAACAGAATATGGAGCCAGTTGGAAGTGACAAATAGATGGTCTTGGGGGTGTAAACCGTTGCTGCTAGAGAATTGGGTGGTTGACCCATATGATCAATTCACACAAAACCTGTTTATCATCACCAGAAGAGCAATACTTTGGGCTATTTGGAGAAGAAGATGTATACACGAATGGGAGAAAGTCAGACTTGATGGGCAGAAGTTTACTGATATTATCAAGGAACAAATCCAAACAAATATTAGAATTTAATGGGAACTCACTAAAGAAAAAATCCAGCA
Source organism: Chara braunii (assembly GCA_003427395.1). Taxonomy (NCBI): domain Eukaryota; kingdom Viridiplantae; phylum Streptophyta; class Charophyceae; order Charales; family Characeae; genus Chara; species Chara braunii. The sequence goes on along the minus strand of BFEA01000266.1, from coordinate 1,236,264 downwards.
CCTCTCAAGGAAAAAGGAAATTCTGGAACATATTAATGAATTTAACAAAGGCTGGCTTGGGGGGGAACAGGGAGGGAAGTTGGGGAAGGTTGACTGGGAAAGTACCATTACAAATGGCGAAGATGCACTCAACAGGAACTACAAAATTCGCTTCAATGATTGGAGTCATTGGACTTCAATAGACCCTATGATTCCTCTACGCCATGCATCTGAATTCCCCGACCCCTTCCCCCTAGTAACCAGTCAATGGTTCCTACCTCATGGTACAGTCCAACATAGAAGTATATGTTTCCCAACCATACAAGGGCTAGTACAGAATGCAATATTCGGCGCCTAATAGACAGGTGAAGAGACCCAATTCATCATGACAATTATATTGAAAAGGTACGCTGGACCCGTTTTCCAGCAGGTGCAGCTCCCGACCAATAGATGGAGTGACTCAAACAGCTATATTAGCAAGGGATGCTCGTATCACCCTAGCTAATATAGTCTATAATGTTTTTGAAAAAAAAAAAAAAAAACGTTGGACCAGGACCAGATAAAAAGTACTGCCGCCAGGCGGGATAACAAGGGAAATGAGGGAATTGGTCGGGCAGGGGGTGCTGACCCTACTTTATAAAATAAGGGGATCAAATTAACATAAAAAAACAAAGACTTATAACCCTACTGACTGTGGTATACGAAATGTTGGCCAAGTGCCCGTCAAATCGGATGATCACTATGATGAAAGATATCATCCACCAGGCCCAAACAGGCTTTATCCAAAACAGAAACATTGAAGAGAACATACGCCTAGAAAATAATGAACTTTGGTCCGACTTTCAAACGGTGGGTGACAATACTACATCGGAAAGTGGCCACGCTGTCGTGCGCATCGGTCCGGCACCGCACCAGGGCAGCGCGGGACCCTCCCGGCCGCGTCACGCAGGAGTTGGTTTATATCCTTCATCGCAAATATACATGGAGCTTTTGCAAGCCACTCTGGCCGAGTGCGCCAGCCATACCTCTCGCGAGCCCCTACAACAGGAAAGGGCCTATGCGAGGCATGACTTACCTCCACGTTACGGGAGCTGTCACCTCCCTTCGGTGGGCGTATCCCCGCCGAGCTACCAGTCCACAGTACGAAAGCTAATCAGTTGCAATCGCAGAGGTGGACCAGCCGAGGGCGTTTCTCGTTCGCCTTAGCATAGGGGGTACGAGCGGTAATACGCCTCTATCGGACCCGCACGCGAACCGTCATCTTGGGGGGCTGAGGTCCCAAGGGCGGTTCGTCGCCGGTCGACTCGGACGCATCCCACACACCACGCGCACACCATTTTACGAGCACAAAAATAAAACACACACACACACACGAAACAACACAACACAAACAACGCGACAACGCTCCTAGCCCCTCGGCAGCCAACCCATAACTTTCCGGTGCGGAAAAGAAATAAGTGTCGCGCGGAAGACTTAGTATAAAACCGCGCAGACACAGGGCCTACTCATATCAACTCGCAATGCAGGCGTACGCAAGCAGTCAATGATGGCGTACTATGTAGTGCCCATAATCAAGCAGTCCCTCGTGGATCCGAGTACCGCTTATGACACTCAATTGTCAGACTCGAAGTGTCGTGAGGGTCTAATCCTTCACGACATTGCACGGCTGAAGGAATAGCCGTGCAGTCGCCGGGAAACCTTCGGTCTTTGGTCTGAGCGTCTCGATAGGCAAGGCAAATAGGCTCTGCGCGAGGGGAAATCCCTCCCCTGCAGAGCCTAGGGCTTTGGGATGTCCTGGACAAGGACCTCGAATCCCGGCCCAGGACCAACGTCCGACTAAGAAAAATTCTCAAGAAGAAAAGCAAAATAAACGGAAGAGTCCTCCCTGGGCCTCTCAGTCTTACCTTCTAAATTATGCTCTTTGTACGGAGCCCATTAATCCATGCAGACATTCACCCTACATACACCCATATATATATATATATATATATATATATATACATATATATATATATAAAGGGGAAAGTATGTGACGATTACTTCTCACAGTCTTATTGGGATCCCTCACAGCCATATGTATATATGTGATCGCAGGCAACCAAATCCAGAATCTGATTCATAGCACATACCTGCAAATCACATCAACGAGTCAATCAACAGCCCACGCACTACACGGAGTCAACCCCAACCATCTTCAACACTCATACCCCTTGCTTTAGCCATGCAAGGCCCAACCTCTTGTCCAACCAACCTTAATTAAATACTCAGTACCTTTGTCAAATGGCCATTCAATAAAAGCCCGGGTGAAACAATAACGAAACAATGAAATCACCAGGGCTAAAGCCTTTTAGGTTGAGTGTGGAGGGTGAGCTGAAATTGAGTTGTAAACCGACGAATCAACAACCGACCTGTTATCAGTGATAACAGATGATGATCCTTAAGGGATCAAGCTGAATCTAGTCCGGATCTTGAATCAAACGATAAAAAAAACATGTAACACATTACAGGTCAATGTCCCAAGATAAACCTATAAGTTCATGGAGAACAATCTCTATATCGTGATCTTACACAAACATCCTAGTTAACTGTGTCTAAGCCTACCTCTAAACAATACGGTAAAGTTTTTCCTTAGTCAGAGTGGATTATCAAAATCGCCATCTGTCAAAACATAATCGCTCTCTCTTAAACTAAGAAAATTTCGGCATCGCTTCCCGTAGGAAAAGTGTCTTTCCAGAATTTATATAAGTCCAGATATGGAAGCAGAGATAATTTCTAACTCTGGAAGGTCAAAGTTTGTCTAACTCCCTGAATTAGTAAAAATTTGGGCAGCAGTCCCTTTAGAAAGGGAGACTTCCCAGACTTACACTAAGTCAGATATGAACTTAGAAGACAAACTGAGTTCAACTTAGACAAGATTCAACTAACTCCTCAGTTTTTGCAGAAATTTCGGCAGCACTCCCTTTAGAAAAGTGCCAATCCAAAATTTATACAAAGCTAAGTTCAGAATTTGAGAGCAGCCTCGACTTCCCAAAGTTCAATTTTGTCTAACTCCTTGAATTAGCAAAAATTTGGGCAGCATTCCCTTTAGAAAATGAGACTTCCTAGATTTTAACTAAGTCATATATGAGAAAGGACAAAGTTGAACCTTTGACAAATCAAGATTCAACTAACTCCATGGATTTGTAGAAATTTCGGCAGCGCTTCCCGTAGAGAAAGTAACTTGCCAAGATTTATACAAAGCCAAGTATAAAAAAAGATCTCAGAAAATGCAGGAATTGACCTAAGTAAAAAAAAAATACTACAGAAAATGCAGGAATTGACACGAACTCATATGGCTCTTAGCACGTGGCGAGCAACTAAAACAACTACCTATCAATCTGAAACTCAGACTAAGTAGTAACCTCACTCGATCACATGCAAGCCAAACCACAAGGGTAAGTACTCTCACCATCCCAAAGTCAACCTGAACAAATAATAGTTCATGATATCTTAATGATTTAACCCTTTATACCTGACTTACATAAGGCATAGGTCAGCCCACCTGAACTTACAGAACAGCTCAATTTAGCCAGGCCTAGAGTCAGAATACCTAAACTTATAGAGCGTTCTGACTTGGCCAAATATACACAAACAGAGGGCACAACTACTTTTCTCTTTTTTGGGCACATGACTAGACCACTCTAGTCGCCCTGGACTGTTTAAAGTATCCAAGTTATATATACTTATCTTTACCTTTGTCTTCTAAGGCTGCATATGACTGAACTAACTTAAGTTAAGCCTGCCCCGGTTTACCATCAATTCTATTCGTAGTTGTACTTTCTTCAAGTTGTGATACGGCTATAGTCAGACCACCTAAACTTATTGAACAGTCTGATTAACTCGTTCTTAGATAGAGTAATAATAAAGTATAGCCAAGTTATAGCCATTGGGTTCCAGCATGTACGAGGCTTTGAGCCAGACCCCCTGAACTTACAGAAGGGTCTTAACTCTCTGCCAGATTCGTTTCTATCTGAGCCATTATGTGTGTGGCATCGAGTCAACCCCCCTGAACTTACAGAAGGGTCTGCCTCTTTGCCGAGATGAATTCTTCAGAATAAAGAGCAGGAAGAGACTGAGCCACCTGAACTTACAGAACAGCTCGGTCTCCTCGTTCAGAAACCAAAGAAACAAGTAAAATCCCAATGAAAACAAAGCAACCCAAGGCACAAAAACTTATTGAGCGCCCTGAGTCCCTGAAAATCAAGCACAATCAACCCCCCCCCCCCATAGGTCAGAGCAGTCAGGCCACCTGAACTTACAGAACAGCCATTATGTGTGTGGCATCGAGTCAACCCCCCTGCAAACCATATCACTGGGTCTCCCCAAACTTATGGGGACATCCCAGCCTTCAGAGTAATCAGACCCCCTAAACTTATAGAAGGGTCTGATCTCTCCATGCAAAACCAAAAAAAACAAAGCACCGGGTCTCCCCAAACTTATGGGGACTTCCCAGCCTTAACGACCTAGTCAACCATCAAGCAAAACAAAACTTTCATCCTGCTTCTTCCCCAGATGCAGTTCCTTTTAACAATCTGAGTTCACACAGTCAATAAAAGTTGAAACTGAGACCTCACAAGCATTGCTTTACTTAGTCCGGTTCAATCTCCTGAAGTCAAACAAAAAAAAAAAAAAGATAGGGTTGCACTCCATATATCCAGTCAGAGATGCATTAGGTAATACAAATAGGGTTTATAATCAAGGTTTATAGAGGGAAACGCAAGGGTTACCTGTCAATTCCCTGCCTCCAGAGCCTCGCCTAGGCTCCGGCAGAGCTCCCGCAATCGATGGGTGGACTCCCCACAGAGTCTTGATGCGGTCCTACGGGTTGCAATCCCGTCTGCCGCCTTCCCCTCATAACAAGACCAGATTTAGAGTAAGAAGGGTAGAAAGAGATGGTTTTGAGACTGTCAGATACAAGAGGGGTGCTCTCAAGCTTATCGGAGAGGGCCTTGTTATCTGGATACTCTTGAGGGCCCCGCAATGGCGGCCAATCTGGTAGCTTGGCCAGCGAAGTCAACCTGCCGAAGCAGCCCCTCCTGTCGAACCTCCCAGACTACAACACTAGTCCCCTCTCAGCCCAACCGTGACCAGCAACAGTCCCTTGGTGGCCTGATACAATATGCCTCCGCCCGCAACAGTAGTCCGGACGCAGCAGCAGCCAATGGTAATCAACAACAGTGGTGGCAGTACCTGTCCTGCCTGCAACAGCAACTTGTGCGCAGCAGCAACAGTCCGTTCTCAGCCCAACTGTGACCAGCAACAGAGACGCAGTGGTATAGATCAGCAGTAATAGCAGCGGTACGCAGCGACCCGCAGTCCGCAGCAGTGGGCAACGATGTTCTAGAGGTTGGGGGAAGCTGCACGACCTGACTCTAATGGCCCACTTACGGTCCACAGTGCCCGGCGAGCACAGTTAGAACAACACGGTCTACTCTGTGGCACATGGTGCCGCATTCAGCCGCAAGGAGTTATGGCCCAAGTGCTTGTAGGCACCCCCCCCCTCCCTCTCCGTTAACAGCTAACCCCTCGGTCCCGTTGCTGGCTTCGCTCTGCTGCTACTAACCCGGCTGGCAACGCACACCGACAGGCAGGCTTCAGCCCATTTCATGCTGCTTCCTTCGATGAACTGGGCAGCACACCAATATACAGGTAAGTCTGCTACCTCGCTGCTGGCCTCTTAGCTGTTGCAGTGTATTGGTCAAACATGTAAGCCTACAAACCCCGCTTCCCCACTCTTGTTCACTCCTTCTTGTTGCTTCTCACTCCCTCCCGGTAGTTCGTTCGTCCTTACGACTCTGCTCAGCCGAAAATGCATACAGGGGAGGAGTCTACCATTCGTCCGCTGTTGCTCCTGCCGCTCAGCACTGTCGCCTCTGGTTTTGGTTCACCCCGTATCGTCAGATCGTCTTCAGAGGTAAGCCCCGCCTCTCTTTCTCTCTTCTAGCAGTCCCTCCTGCTTGAGTGCACCTGGCCGTTGGTGTTGGCCAGGTCCGTTTGAACCCCGCTACAAGTCACGGACGGGGGGGGCGGCGACAACAATCAATGAGAACGTGAAGCCTCCATGGCGGGCAGGCGGCGAACGGCAGTAGCATTGAGGACCATCACGGCGGCGGTAGCAGCGTGCTCTACTGCCTCGCTTTACCGACCGTGCAAAACGAGACTGAATCTCTTACCGCAACGTGACCAGGTACGTGCCTCCCAGCCTCTCCTTCCTAAATTGCTCTCACCGTGTAGTCGCCCGTCCTTATGCAACTAACCTCCACAACTGGCTCCTAGATTTAACCTGTTGCATTTTTTCGGACTGCACCCAAGTCCATAACCCGCTGTCTTCGTCTTCGAATGCGCATGTACCTGGCGCCCCTCGTCGGCCAGGTTCACCATCACTCGATGGTGGTTGTAGCCCCTTTTTCTTCGGCTCGACTTCTTACCTAGGCGATCGAAAAAGTCGCTCTGTATCCCGCCAACCTAAACGCATGGTCGGACTTGCCCTACCTCGTAACCTCTAACTCGCATCTTACCTCCGCCTGCTTTTGCTGAAAGACGAGCGGGCACACATATTCACCTCCCCACCATAGCTATCCTCCATGGCTCTCCATTCGCATTTAACTATACTCCTACTAAGCTGTCACTAAATCTAACCCCGCCATTCGCCTCGCAACCACCCAAATCCCCAGGACCGCCTTTTCCCTCCCCCGATTCTGCTTAGGGACGAGGGAGTTATACTTCTCTGACTGCGCCCGGCCCTCCTCTCGCCATCGCCCTCACTGTCGCTTCATGCCGAATGCACCCGGCCCTGGCTGTTGCCCAGGTTCGCCCCTACTCCTCGCCTCTCCTGGCTGTATCTAGCTCAGAGTCACGCTCCAAAACGCTCGAAGCCTCTCTCCTATCGCGTCCGCGGCCACGACTTCCTGTCCTTTCCCTCGCTAGCGCTGCCCTCTCCCTCGTCTATCGCTACCCCATGCGTTTGAACACCGTGACAGAAAGTACTTCCGATCAGGCCGAGCGAGAAGTACACCGTGAGTCGACAATCAGACAAACAAAACCAAAAAAAGACGAAAGTGGCTGCCGCTACTTTATACATGCGCGGGGGTCATACTAATCTTCTCTGTATCGTTCCAGATTTTTGCAGATGTCCCGAAGGACCTTTCCATAGCAACTGGTGCCTTGTGGCGCGTCCAAGGGCCGCTCGGCCCCCCCCCTTTTTTCTTTTTCCACTTGCCTTACTGCGTCTGCACCCGCCTCCCTATCTTGTCTTGGTTCACTCCCGGACTTGCCAAGCTATGCAGTGGCCGAGCTGGCCACCCCAGCCGTCTGCGTTGATCGCGCGACCGTGCAGCATACTATCGCGGTGGTAATAACTACAAACTTTAGGCACCCCCCAGGTAGGCACCCCCAGGCCGCCGCTCCGTACCCGAGTCCCACCATCCAGACTCAAACCTCGGGTCTGTATTTTCAACAGTTTGTGGGTGTACCCATTATGTTTTTGCGTCCACATACAGGTGCGATACTAATAATACTAGATAAAAATAGAATTAATGTATATATATATATATATATATAAAAGAAAAGCAAACGGTAGTCGGGCAAGGACCACGGCACCCCTCCCAGCCTGCACGTCAGCCCCACGCTCGGCCCCGCGGCAGCAAAAGGCGAAGGGGATAGTCCCACAGGCCCATCAACCCCTCAAGCCTTTTCGCCACGCTCCTCCACTCCCTTGCCACATATTGTTGGCCTCGATCCCTGCGCCTGCTGTGTACCAGTCCGATGCTATAACCTATAGGGCTAAGCCCAAGCCTAGTACCACCAGGCCTGACTCACCTAATAAAGAGGTAGCCCCCGGCCTTTTCCTGACCCGTACTTACGCACATGCTGCGCCGACCTCCCGGCCGTGCCGCAACTACCCTTACCCGGCCGAATCCATCATTTCCCATCATCTGGATTCCATGTAAGTCCACACCGGCTCGCTGAACCATCCAACATACTATGTGGAACCAGAGAACGGAGCGTCCCTAAGTTAGTCAGTTTAATCAAAACAAAACGACTATTATGATGGAGCACGTCGACAAACATCCACGCCGTGCCTTCTATCGTGACCAAAAGGGAGAAAATCACGAGCGCCTCAAACTTGCGCGCCCACACACTCTCTATTTCTAGGTGTTACCGTCAAACCTTTAACCCGCGCGCCCCCGCAACTCGCGCAATCTTCCCATAAATTATGAATCGACCCATTCCTCTGTCAACTACAAAAACCCAGTGCGAGTACCCTTGTAAGGGTATTCGCACCGACAACGCGCTTCTAGGTAAATGGCACCCTCGCACCAGGGATTGGACTGGCCCAGTTTGCCAGGCAATGGGACCCAATAGCGCCCTTTCTCTTCGTAATGGTAATGCAATTGCCAAGCGTTGTTCGCTAATCTAATGCATCACAAAGATCTAAAAAGGATCAAGGTGGTAGCCATCCCCAAGGAGGCCATCTCGGTCTGCTTTGTGTTCACTGATGATTTGACTATAATGGTGGGCGCGACGAAGGGGCATATAGAGGAGATCTATAAGCTGATGGATAAATTTTGCAATACATCACACACGTAATGAACTTGGGCATCAAGACCACGTGGTGGTGGATACACTATCAATGGGGTGACCACCAAAAGAATTTAAATAAACTCGCACAGGAAAGAAGCAACAGTCTACCTAATGATAGCGGACAGCCACCAAACAACTAATGATGAGTGGATTACGGTCGAGCACTCCAAAAAATGGTGGCTTGGAAGGAGAAACATACATCCCTCTTTGGACGTGCCTTGGTGGTTAACGACATGGTTCAAGCGGCACTGTGGTATAAGTCGTTGGTTTGGCCCCTGAGCAAGGGTTCAGAAGGCCTTGAGGAGAGAAGTAGCCAAACGACAATCAGTTGCTTGGCCTGGGACTCAGTCATCCAAACCCCAAGGACAGCTAGGCATTATCAATCCAGCTACACAAACGGTGGCGCTTAGTCCGAAATGGACCCAAAGATTCATCCTTTCCTCACAGTCCCCATGGGCAACACTAGCTCTCAAATAGATTTGACAACTCGCTCGGCAAGCCCACCTCTCCATGGGCCCTTTACTATGGTTAGAAGACCCCTATTGGTCCATCTCACATCATAATACTAGAGGGACCATGGGTGTTATGCGACGAGACTCTTTCTCGTCAGACCTCATCGAAGACTGGGACTCTTTCTCGTCGGACCTCATCAAAGACTGGAGGAGGCTCCCCTTGCCAGACAAATGCCCCCCGGAGAGATGCGAGGAGGTGTATAGGCAGCCCTGTTTAGGAACAGATGGGTTACCGATACACGGGATCAGATGCTTAGGAATGGGATAACTAAGGTGGGGAACTTATGGGATTCACAAGACTAGAGCTGGAAAACAACAGAACAGATAAGGGACATTGCTCCATAGGGTCGGGGCATCGAGTAGCAGTTGGATGAGGTGATATTCTCGATCCCACTGGACTGGTACTAAATTCTAAGAAAGGGCCCCACTCTATAGGAAGAGGAATGGGTCACAGTGAGCAAAGGGGAATAAGAAGGATGGGGGGGAGAATTTCCTAAATCTGGCAATCCTTCATCATCATGGATTAGTCCGAACTTTTCTGTGACTGAACCCAAGACTTTTTTTTTTTTTTTTAGAACATCCCGACCGGATGCTAGGTGTGTTGATACGAGCAGACACACCTAGCACCGTCGGGGAGGCTCCATCTATTGGTGGGGAGCAGCGCCTGCTGGAAATCAGGTCCAGCGTCCCTTGGATACATCTTTGTAATGCAATGTTTGTTGGGCATATGGCCATTAGACTTCTTGCTCCAGAGCATCCTTCTTTCCCTTGGGGCTGCGTATGTTACCCGCCCAATTTGTAGAGTTCCTACTTCCTGCTGGCCTGGCCCCACCCAGGATGGTGTCCGCCTTGCATTTATGTCTACACTCGTCCTGTTGCTAGTGGATGGACTCCTATCCCCAGTGTGTGCAACCCCCCTTATTTTGTAGTCATTTCGAGACCTGTTTCTGAAAGTTTAACCCTTTGTACCCTCTTCTAATCCCGTGCTTGTCACAGTAATGAACCTTAAAGCCTTTGACAACCGGGAAGCAGTGAGGAAGGACAAGAGTCATTTGTTAAGGGCCCTGTGACAAACTACTCTCTCCTTTGTCCTTCGGAGAGAGACGGTGGCGGTTATGGACCTTAGGACAATAGGCCCGCGCCTTAGCAAGCGCGGAGGGGGAACAACTTCTGCTACGGTCTTTCTCGCTTTTCTTTTCTTTTTCTTTTGTTTTCAAATAAGGCGTCCGTCTTTTTGGCGCGATAATCGCGCGGGTAATTTCTTCGGAATTTTTGAATTTAGAACAAGCCCATGCGGGCTTTCGGAATTTCTTGTCATAATTAGGACTTTAATTAGAATAGGAAATTGGGTACGTTGGAATTTTTGCTCGTAACTGCACATCGCCTCTTGCTTGCGCACGCGCTTTGCTGCACAGGGACCTGCGCTATATTCCCGTCGTGCCTAAATTCTAATCTCAACTGTAATCTCTTCTTGTTCCTTCCCCGCTACGCAAGTGTAACTGTAATCTTCCCCGTTCTTGAAATTCCCTTCCCGCGTCACTGCACGGGAGCTCTACCTCCTATCTCATTGGCCGGATCGTTGCATGGTTGGATCGAAGCGTGGAGTGAGGCTACGTCCCCCCACACCGCGGCCCAGTCATGCACTCGTAGGCACTTCCCTTCTCTCTTCTTTCCTGTTCCTCTGGCAATCCCGACTATCGCGAGCTGATTAGCAAGCTATAAATTCTGCAAGTGCGAGTAAATTTCTCTCTAATCTACTTGGGAGTTAGCGCGGTCGAGAGGATCGACTAATGAACAGAAAGACGGTGAGTAGAGAGTTGGGAGATCTGACGAGCTGGTGCTGAGTGTGCGGGGTTGACGCGTGGCCGCGAGGGACTGTGGCACGTGGGCGAACCTGGCTTGCACGCTCAGGCTAAGCGGGGTGACGACTCTATGAGGTCTTTGGGATGGGCGCATCGACAGAGAGAGAGAGAGAGAGAGAGAGAGAGAGAGAGAGAGAGAGAGAGAGAGAGAGAGAGAGAGAGAGAGAGAGAGAGAGAGA
>BFEA01000266.1:1214764-1225096 GCA_003427395.1 Chara braunii | reverse complement strand
GAGAGAGAGAGAGAGAGAGAGAGAGAGAGAGAGAGAGAGAGAGAGAGAGAGAGAGAGAGAGAGAGAGAGACGAGGGATATGGTGGAACAGCGTCCTTTCCTCCCTCCTTTCTACATAAATTATGATTCCAATGTTGGCCAATTTTGTTGCGGCATTTTTCGGATTTCCTGTATGAATCTTCTCAGATCTCTTTGTTGGAATGCATGTATGTATATATGGTGACGAACGATCTCGCATCCTTTCTCGCAATTTGTCTTTGCTTTTTCATTTTGTTGTGATCAGTAGATTAGCGTGGTTTTAACTTCATCGCGTTTTCGGCATTTCGGCATCGCAGCGCGTGTATCGATTTACGAGTTGGAATCCCCTCAGATCGGATTGGTGCGCTCACCATTAGCCCAATCACTTGTGTTCGTGTAAGAATTATGAAAATTGTTGGGAATATATGTCTGATCTTCGAATGTTTGATGCCCTCTTTCCTCTGATGCATACGGGTATCATAACCAGGGAGGGGTTGTTCTGGGAACGGGGTTGCATGCTCAATCGGACCAAGCGCCAATAGATTACTTCGCCATCAGGATGCGCAACTTAGGACTTAACTAGTTGGCCAGTGCGTACGCACGGGGAAGACGACAATCCATCAATGGATTCGCTATCTACACGCACGCATGCAGGGGCTGGTTACGACCCCGCCATGTACGAATGATGTGGGTGAGTGAATCCCGTTGATCTCGATATGGCGGTCAAAACTCCTTTTTGGATTACCGACCGTGAAAGTCTGAGAGACCCCGAGTATAGGACATATTGGGAAAGGGAACAGATCCGACGACAGCAAGTCCGACAGCAACGGATCAGACGACAGCAAAACTTGCGGAACCTTGATTTACCCTGCCAAACCGAACGCGAGAGACTGTGTAGGGGCGATTTCCAACTGGCAATCAACCGGGACTCCCGAATTCCCAAGTATCCTGACAGTAGACACCAGCAATACTTTATCACCCCAGGCTTCGTCGCTATCATGACCAATTTCCCTCCCCATTACATCGTCCTCCCATATCACCGACTGCTAGTTACCCCCTGGGACTCCATATCCCGATTCTGGCCCCGGCCTCCATGCCCAGAGTGCCAACAGCCCAACGAGTGCGAGCCGACGGAGGCCACGCGTCAGACTCTTCCCCAAAGAGAATGACGAGAACCCAGCAAGTCCTCCTCACCAGCTTCTGACTCTGAGTTCTGCGTCGGACGACAGAGGTACGAGCATTCCCACAGCGACGCCCGCAACACCCCGTTCGTGCACCCGGCTCTTCCCCGGCCCCGACCGTGGGAACGGCGCCCACCCCAACTCTGAGCTAGAGGAACCACTTGCACTTCTACCCCTGAAACTTGACACAAGAGATTCCAGTTCCGACCTGGAACTCCACCCCCACTTTCCAAAAATCCTTGGCACATCCCTCTTCGCGCTTCCAGGCCCACTAACATTCCGAAAACAGGAAGTCGCGCTGGGCGTGAGGTTGGTATCGGAGCCGACACGTGTCAAGACAAGGGATTGACAAGTTGCTCGGCTCTCCAGTTCAATCGATCTGGCGACCCCAAAACGGGGACGGTCTGCGCAAAGGAACGCGTCGACACGCGAACCTGTAGTGACAAGGAGCAGGTCTGCGGGCAGATCGGTGGACGACATGAATGCTAATCAGGCCCCGGCCAATCAAGCACAAGGCGGGGCAGGGGGCGGCCTGGGGCTTGCACCTCAGCCCGTGCCCCAGCCAGCACGTGCCCGCGCTCCAGCAACCCCACCCGATCTGTATTTATTTGATCTCGCGCACCACCTGGCAGGAGCATGGCTTGCCACACTCCGAGCACAGCAATACGATAATGATGAAGCCAGGATAAACATCCCAGCCCGATTAGGAGGCGACGCCCATCACTGGTTTAGCACCTACGTATGGACTGACCTTACTACCTTCGAGAGGGACTTCCTACATTGATTCGACTACATACATCCAGAACAAGTGTTCTTTATGATCAAAGACAGAGTGCAGAAGCCCCTCGAGTCCATCGTGGAATACCGTAGTCGGTTTTACCGACTGTTTGTAAAATCTTAGAGAGATGAGAAGGTAGGAAGATATTTTTTCATAGATGGACTTCGAAGCAGAGCTATACGGGCTAAGATACGAAAACAGTTCTCCCCCATCACCTTCACCTTGACGCAAATCATGGACGCAGCAGAAGAGATGGAGCGAAAGTTCGCTGCTAGCTTCCTCGAGGGAGAAGATCACGCTAAAGAAGGTGACTCTACGGAACTGACCCGCGCCAGGATGGAACTAGCAGCCCTGCAACATAAATTTGAAAATATGGGCTTCTTGTCAGGCCCTATTACCTACCTGGAACAGGTGGCAGCCTTGCGGCACCCTCCCGATCAGGGAGCAGGACCATCAACGCCCAAGGCGGCTGCACAGGCACCCGCCCCGGTAGAGAAGGCAGAAAAATCGAATGCTGTGATGGACCTTACACGTACGTTGGTTAGCCTCATGCAAGACAGCAAAAAGGAACAGCACGAGCACAATGCCCACATGGAGTCGCTGATGCGCTCCATGTGTCCCATTAACGTTCGCGCTGCCCCTTTGGTCACCCAAGCGCCTGCTCCCGCAGCCGCGGGAGTTGGCGCAGGACTGGCCCCTAGGACTGACAAGTGTTATGCCTGCCATCAACCCGGCCGCATGACCCGAGATTGCCCCAGCGACAAGTAAGAATAGGGGCAGCCCCGACAGCTGCAGCTCCCTTAGCTAACGGGCCCGGACGGGTGGGAACCATGGTAGAAGAGACGAACGTGGCGATATCAAACACAGGGGTAATCGAGAAAGCCGCAGAGCTCATCCCACTAGATCAATTCCTCTCCTTGGGATATCCGGGGCTTGGGATGATAAGGGCAATCCGGCCCGCGGACGACGAGCACAAGATTTCCGAATGGTGACCATCCCCGGGACAGATGGAATCCGGCGGTCCTGAGTTCTTCACCGGAAAGATCGATGTTTTGGACATTGTCTGAGCTCTTGACCACTGCATTCCGCTTCCGATCGGCCACCTGTTGTCCATATCAGAACAGGCCAATAATCGCATGCTCCAGTATTGCAAGGCCAATCGGAAACGATTCGCACTCACCAAGCTGGCAACGGCCAAGGGGAAGGCCCCCGTAAGGTAGATAAAGTCGGATACCCCTGGTACCTCAGAGCCTGTGCGCCTGGGACTTCTCCAAAAAAATGACCATTCTCTGCGCATCAAAGCTAATCTAGACTTTGAGCGGCGGGAGGTGATTATCAAGAACACCGGGGGTAAGCTGTACGCAGTCCCCATGCGCCTCACCCTCCGCATGGCTACCAACCCGCCACGTAGATCTTACCCAGAGGTAGGCGGGCCGATTCGAACAATCGCCTGGGACGGACTCCTAGAGGACTTAGAGACTAGTAGCGAAGAACACGCGTCCCCACTCCCCGAGGATTCGGAAAACGAGTACGAGACGGACCCGATGATTCAAGAGTTGATGCGAAAGGTAACCCGTTATCCTGTCTAGCAGAAAACGACGAAAACGTTCGTACTGACCGAAGAAAATGTCCAACGAACTCGAGCTCTGATCATAGGAGAACCCCTGGTACAAGTGTCAAGGATGCCCGACTCTTCGGAACCCCCTCGGACCCTGTACGAGGGCGCTACTCCCTTGCTTGTCCCGATACGTAGATAAGCGGTCCTTCTGCGACGTCACGGAACCCCCTCCCCGATCGCTTCTTACCACAGACAAGGAGATACAATTGTTGCGTCTGGGAGCGGAAGTACAGGCTCCGGAACCCCCTAGGTGCCCCGAAGCCTCGCTGTTTGATGTCGGGATCGCTGAGAAATCGGTGGATCCCCGGGATATCGCGGACGGGATAACCCCCGAAGAACATGTGGCCATCCGAGATGAGGAAGCCCAGATCGTAGCCACCGTGTTCTCGTGGCGATCGGACAACTCTTTCATCTTTTCCCCGCCGCCCTGTGACTCTAAGGCAGTACATACCAAACACGTTATAGTTGATATACACGGACGGCCTTATGAGTTACACGTGTCAGAATACGTGCCCGACGGAACCCATCTACTTATTGCAGAGATCGTACAGGAATATCGGGGTGCTATCAGCATTGATGACGCGGACATCGGGTTATCCTTAATAATCCAACACGAGATTCAGACCGACAATCACCCGCCGATTCATTGCAAACCGTATCGATACTCATTGGCAGAACGAAAGGCGGCACTCGAGCGAATCCGGGAATTCGAGGCTAACGGTTGGATAGAAACCGCTACAGGTCCTTGGTCCTTTCCAGTAGTTTTGTTTCCGAGAAAGAACTGATCGATTCACATTTGCATTGATTGTCGGAAATTGAATGACATCACGATCAAGGATGTGTACCCCCTCCCTCGAATTGATGATCTGCTGGATGCGATTGGTTGTGCGAATTATTTTAGTAAATTTGATATTCGGCACGGGTTCCACCATATCCTTGAGGGAAGAGGATCGGCCGAAGACGGCGTTTGTCTTGTTTGAGGGCACGTGGTAGTGGGTTCGATGCCCTATGGGTATATGCAATGCTTGGGGACTTTCCGGCGGACAATGAATGTCACTTTCCATAACTTCGTAAACAAGACCAGGTTAACTCAGGGCATGATGAATTTTTGCGTTATCGTGTACATGGACGATATTTTGGTGTATTCTGAATCATTCCAAGGACACACGCAGCATATTGAATGGACACTTGGCTCGCTGCAGGACGCCGGTTTCAAGATTGCGTTGGAGAAAAGCGAATTCTTCCTGTCCGAGATCTCATTCCTGGGATACGTGGTAACCCGAGGAGGCTTGAGACCGGATTCGAGGAAGGTCGAGGCTGTTCAGGAAGCACCCACGCCCACGTCATTGACGCAGGTTCAAGCCTTCGTGGGACTGGCCTCGTACTATCAACGGTTTATCAAGGGCTTTGCGGCAGTCGCTCGGCCCCTGACGAACCTCTTGCGGAAGGACCAGCCGCTGAACTAGGACGCGGAGTGTGAGCAGGCCTTTTGCACTTCGAAGGAGGCCCTGGCCTCGACCCCTATTTTAATCCGGCCCGATCCCGAGAGCCAGTTCCTACTCATTACTGACTGGCAGCCCGAGGCTATCTCCGCTATCCTAGCTCAGAAGGGGAAAGACGGGCGGGAGCACGTGGTCGAATATGCTTCGAGGACAGTGCCGGACGAAAGGAAGAATGACTCGGCGCCACAAGGAGAATGCTACGCTGTCGTCTGGGGAATCCAGCACTTCCACCCGTATCTCTACGGGCAGAAGTTCCTCCTCGTAATGGATCACGAGCAATTGCTGGCCCTCAACACGGGAATGATTGGGCGATGGGCGGTGAGGCTGCAGGAGTATGACTTCGATATTGTCCACAGAAAAACAGAAAGACATGGGAACGCTGACGGATTGACACGGCTGCACCGGCCAGGCAAGGTGCCATGCAGCGAAGAGATCACTCCGTGGAAGGACCCGGAACAGCCCAAGGGACCCGGGTACGGCCAGGTGAAGGTTTTCCCTCGGCAGGCGAAGAAGTGACACGTGTCCTTATGGCGGCCCAGAGAGAAGAAAATGTTAAGGGCCCTCTCTCTCCTTCTTCCTCTTCTCTATTCTACCTCCCCGATCGTTTCTGTTTTCCATGTGAGTCCATCTCGAGCATCCACTCCATTTCGGTCAAGCCAAAAAACGAAGGGTACGTCGAGTGGGTAGAGTGTGCCACGTGCGTAGTCAGGGTCCATGGATCATGCGTCCAGTATAGGAGTCCGCAGAAGAGGTGGCTCTGCCACCTGTGCCGTACTGACAAGATTCCGACGGAGGCTCGATTCTTGGAAGCGACGTCGGAAGGCCTGGAAAATATCTTACAGTATAGACGGGCAGAGGTGTGGACATATGTCGCTTTGATAGCGACCGTCGTAGGGAACCCTCTTCGAGAATTCTCCAAGGACGATCGGAGACGGACCCATGAAAGGGCGCTGGACTATAGGTGGAATGAGGTACGGTTAGAAAAGCACAAAACAAACGGGAGCGGAATATGGATGGTGGTTCCGCAACCGTTCATGAGGTATGACTGGGTTAAGGCAGCCCACGAAGAGACAGCAGTCCATTTCATGGTCAGGATCACCGAGTCCGCCATTGACAAGAACGAATGGTATTGGTCCAACATTCGGGACGACATTAAATATATTGTTAAAAATTGTTCTGTATGTGTGGCCGACAAGGCACCGATTCAGCCACCTAGGTCGATAGTGCCCACCGTAGTCCAACGACCATTTCAGAGGGTTAGCATGGACACGACGGATATTATCGTCCCCCCTGGACCGAATAGTTGCGAATATTCGATTCTCTTGGTATTCGTCGACCACTTCTCAAAGCGGATCGAGGCCTACCCGTGTCGGACAAGACACACAGCGAAAATATCGTGGTATGTCAACCGTTTCCTTGGGATACATCAGGACACCGAGGAAATCCTTACCGACAACGGAGCTGAATTCAAGGGAGAAGTCATGAGGAACCTGGTCGTACACGGGATGTCTATTCGTAATACGGCTCCTCATATGTCTCAATCGAACGGCCTCGTGGAAAATGCCAACCGAGTAATTAAAACAGCACTTCGACGGAATATTGCAGCTAAGGACACGTGGCAGTGACCTGATATCGTAGATCACATCTGAGCTATACACCGAGGCACCCCGCATGAATCTACCGGACTTTCACCTTTCCAGCTACGTACCAACAGCCTATCTTGTGTCTCGATACCGAACCTAAATAACAAAACGGCGCTGGACAAACATCCCACGCGGGCGACGGTCAAGGACAAGGCTAAGCGCCATCTGGACCTTACGGAACGGGTCCTTCCGAGATTGGCCCGGAAAAGACAGCGTATGACTGAATTCGCCCACGGACGCCAGGTCCGGAGTTATGAGGCCTGAAATGGGAATGCTGGCCGTCGGCCCCAGTACAAATTGGGGGACTTGGTGCAGGTAAGGAAATGTGCGCGCCAGGGCAAGCTAGCGCCACGATTCTACGGATGCTTCAGAGTGATCGAGCTCGGTCCTAACGGCGTGAACACGGTGCGGCTTGCTCCTGAGGTGTCCGGTAGCCGGTCGGCTAGACCTATCGTCCACCATATGTCCTACCTCCGCCATCGCTCGACTTCCTCCCCTCCTTCTCCAGCGGGGTCGATTTCAGGGTCCGAGTGGGATAGTGACGAGTCTCATTCTCTCCTTCCTACTCGCTCATCTTCTCCCTCCTTTCCGCCATGAGTTTCTCCACGGAGCAGGTACTCAGTGAATGCATGTTGGCGCCAGGTGGGCATATCTCGTCGATTCGGCAAGTGTATCATCCGCGCATCAGCCTGGACGCTCTCCGCTTCGCCCAGTTCTTCAGTACAACGGGATTCTACGCGGCAGCAGAGTTTCGATGTGCGATCCCCAACAGTAGGTCACACGTGTTGGCCGAAGCCTCAACTTACTGTCGGCTCTCGGCGCCATGAACTGCTCACATTTCGGCAGTCATCATCTTCAACGGGGATCTTACGCCGCTCGATCCCAGAACGCATACGGCCATCCTTGACTCGTTGCGAGAGTGGTGACCCGCGAGCGCAATTATCGAGGGTGTGGAGTCCGATGCTCGCGCAGCGGGGGGAGAACATCGTCAATACAGACAGTATTGACATAGACAGCATTCGCCACTATCGGCACGCACCAGCGGTGCTCATTCCCGAGCTTGTCCCCTTCCCACGCCCCCAATGAACCGCTCATGATTCTCTACTTTCATCCTCCCAGCTGCCTTTCCTCTCTTTTGGCAGTCCGCCCTCCATCCCCGCCTCTCTTTTGCGTACGCTCGCTTATGCTTCCAAGGATCAAGCCGGGGCAGTGGCTAAGGTGGTGGCAGACATACGTGACTCTTTCGCTGTGCTTAGTTGATATCGATCTGACGTGGTGGAAGGACGGTGAGCAGCCCGCTGTTAGTGAGAACGTCGAGCTGCTACTCATTCAAGCTTGGAGGACGGACACGGAGGGGGATTTTCTAGGATTCGTCTTCGGATCGGTCGAGATGGGCCATCGATGGACGATTATAAACGAACTGCTGGTCCTTCAGACCGAGTTACTCGACGACCTTCCACTTGACGTCATCTCGCACTCCGACAAAAGTTCCGTACCACACATCCTCTCGCGCCGCCTGGTACCATATCTGCAATGGTCGGCATGCCTAGACGGCGATGGTGACAATGCGTGTTACCCATCGCACAACTACCTGGATCCCGGGACGATTACAGACGCTCTCTTCAACCTGGTGAGCGGAGGAGAGGAGGAGGAAGAAGAGGACGAGGAAGAGGAGGAAAGCGAGGAAGAGACCTCCGAAGAGGACGAGGATTATAGTGAGCATAGTGAGCATGAGACGGGGGTGGTGAGCGAAGAAGAAGAAGACGAAGAAGAAGAAGTAGAAGAGCGGGAGGAGGCCGAAGAAGAAGCGGCCGGAGAAGAAGAAGCGGCCGGAGAGGAAGAAGCGGAGCAAGTGGAGGCCCAGGAGGAGGATCCGGAGGCAGAGCGGCGCAGGGCGGCCATCGCGGAAGGAAAGCGGCCATTGGAGCTGTTGGTGGGAGTTGATCTGCCTGTTCCGGACGACCCGGCTAAAGATCCCGAGCCGCCAGCCAAGGAAGATGAGCACCCTCATGCAGAGACTTCTGGCACGGCGACGCACAGGCGATCCCGCTCCCCCTCCCCTTCCCCCCGTCCCTCAGTTCGAGCTCGTGGCAATGCGGGACATCAGGCTACGTCCCTGTTCCTTATCCCGCCATCCCCTTGATTACATCACCTTCCGACAGATCGACACTCCGCGCTCTTTCCCCTCCAATCCTTTTCCTTCTTCGACCTTCCACCAATTCTACGCCACCCGCCTCGTCGCCGACGTATATCCGCACCCCGCCACCCAATGTGTCTCTTCGACCTTCCACCAATTCTACACCACCCGCCTTGTCGCCGACGTCATTGAAGTCTACTGCATCATCACGGAAACTATTCACGTGTGTGCAGATCATGAGCAGTTCCGCGCGGCGCTGTTTCACACCTTCTCAACCCTCTATCCCGATTATCTTGCTTCCCTCCCTGAAGGCGGAAATCACTTCCCCCGCATCCATCGCATCATCAGGTACCAGGAGCTCCCGGAAACGGTGATGGGGATGTCAAATTTCTTACCGCCTCTCCCAAATGATCCTCCCCCGTCTATCCCCGCCATCTTCCGACTACCCCACCCTTGAAACAAGGGCGGCTCGAATGACGTGTCGAAAGGATGACGTCCACACTCTTATCCTACGGTAACGACACGTGTAATATTGGTGTGATTGTAATTCTTTCTCCCTTCCTTATGTTTCCCTCTTCAAACTTGGGAGAGATGTGGGTGCAAGCGGGAGCTTGCACAGGATGGAACCCCCTGGGCGTCACATATGTGACAAACTACTTTCTGTAAGGCGCCATCTTCTGCGCAACCGGGATTGGGGGTGCAAAGAGGGATTGGGGATAAATTGCATGGCGGTCCCTCTTTCTTGAGTTTTCGAGGTTTTCTCCTTGGTCCTTCGGAAAGAGACGGTGGCGGTTATGGACCTTGGGACAATAGGCCCGCGCCTTAGCAAGCGCGGCGGGGGAACAACTTCGGCTATGGTCTTTCTCGCTTTTCTTTTCTTTTTCTTTTGTTTTCAAATAAGGCGTTCGTCTTTTTGGCATGATAATGGCGCGGGTAATTTCTTCGGAATTTTTGAATTTAGAACAAGCCCATGCAATTTCTTTTTGTAATTAGGACTTTAATTAAAATAGGAAATTGGGTACGTTGGAATTTTCGCCCATAACTGCACATCGCCTCTTGCTTGCGCACGCGCTTTGCTGCACAGGGACCTGCACTCTGTTCCTGCCGTGCCTAAATTCTAATCTCAACTGTAATCTCTTTTTGTTCCTTCCCCGCTACGCAAGTGTAACTGTAATCTTCCCCGTTCTTGAAATTCCCTTCCCGCGTCACTGCACGCGCGCTCTACCTCCTATTTCATTGGCCGGATTGTTGCATGGTTGGATCGAAGCGTGGAGTGAGGCTACGTCCCCCACGCCGCGGCCCAATCATGCACTCGTAGGCACTTCCCTTCTCTCTTCTTTCCTGTTCCTCTGGCAATCCCGACTATCGCGCGCTGATTAGCAAGCTATAAATTCTGCAAGCATGATTAAATTTCTCTCTAATCTACTTGGGAGTTAGCGCGGTTGTGAGGATCGGC
>BFEA01000266.1:1191487-1208325 GCA_003427395.1 Chara braunii | reverse complement strand
CGCTAAAAATAGCGTGGGGCTGTGTTATTTTTAGAACGGGACTGGCGCAGGCCCAGTTCCCGGTAGATGAACAGTCAGTCCCACGCTAAAAATAGTGTGGGGCCGTGTTATTTTTAGAACGGGACAGGCGCAGGCCCGACTTTGGGAAACGAACAGTCAGTCCCGTGCTAAAAATAGCATATGACCCTATTTTAATTATTCGGGTCTGGCTGTTCATCTATATGGCTACTTAGGGCTGTTCCTTTCCTGGCCGGGTTATGCGGTCGTGTCGGCCCGTTCCCAACCGGTCAAACTTGAAAATCTCGCTAACCCTTGGTCCGTTTGAAGTGCTGTTTGGACCGGACCCCACTAATTGGCCTATTGCGGTCGCATCGGTCCATTCCAACGAGGAAGATCAGGTCTCCAGGGGGCCGTACTGTCGCGCCGTCTTTCCTTCGGTTTCGGCCCAGGGGAAGTCTAAACGAAGCCCTAGGGTCCAGTTTGACCATGACTGCGGACGCAATTTTGTCGCAGCGTGGGAGTTGACCGCGGCGAGTCAATTTCTGCTGCTGCGCCGCATCATCTTCTGACAACCATACCAAACCCCATTCCTGGCGTCCTCGGCGTCCTCGCCAGGTTCAGGCCACTTTCAAGGCCTAATAGCTTACTCATTCTCGCCATTCGCACTCGAACTCATATCGTCGAGTGTGCGGCGCTATTACGATCTTGCTATTACCGCTGCCTTCATCGTTCTCGACTTGCTTGTGTTCTTATCGCACTAGTGCTTACCGTCGCGCAACGCTTATCGTCGTGCAGCTAATCAGTTTTTGCCATGGCGCTAAGGACGCGAGGCTCGGGCGCTGGACGTGGGAGAGGAGGTCGACAGGGGAAGGCGCCAGATCGACTGATCGATCTGACGTACGAAAGGGAGAGATCCGAAGAGGAGGAGGAGGAGGAGATGGGGAGGAACGCGCTTGCGCCATTGCTCAGAGGACCGGCGCGAGCGCACCCCGTCGCCTAGATCTATGATGTACTATGCGTATAAATACAAGCAGCGCTACGGCTCTCCGCCTCCACGTTTTGATCCGCCCTCTCGATCATACCCTTCACTAAACCACCCTTCTTCCTCTACTCAACCATCTCCTCGCCAGCTCACCGTCCTGCCACAGCCGCCTCGCCCTGCGCCACCACCGTTGCCTAGTGCACCAACTCCGTCCGTCGCTCGTCAGGCCGCGCCGCCCAACCATCGCTTGTGCGTCATACTTGCGTTGTTCTTCATATGCCAACTCGAGCTATGCGGCCTTGTATGCTATCTGATATACAGGGGTATCATATAGACTATATCCCTAATCATCAGGGCGCTCGCCCGCTAGGGCTTGAGTGCTCATTCAATAAGGCATGGACCACTGGTCCAAGCCACCATCAAAATCAAGAAGGAGTTAGCCTTATCAGGCTTGCTTGGTGCAATCACCGCATGCATCTATCATGACCGCTCATGCAGTCTAATCATACTAACAATCCCGTTCACTTGCATCACTGAATCAGTCTCAATCTCAAGTCAAACCTTCCATTAGGTTTGGCCTCATGCATCATCATGATCGATCCTCAATCTTAGACCTAACCCCACCGCTAGGTCTGCTCTAGTAGTCCAAGTCTCAATCCTGGCCTGCACATCTCATCATCATTGGATCAGTCCATCTCATCCATACTGCCCATCAGTACAGCACTGTCCTCATCGATATCTCAGCCACGGGCGGCTATGGGACCAATCATCGCATCCTGGATCATCCAGGTAATCTTGACTGAAGGTTGCCTCATAAGGGGTGAACATACCAAACCCCTTTCTCTTTGTCTGCCGGCTCTGTGCCGCTTGTTGTCGGGTCATACCAAACCCCGTTGTCTTCGTCTGGCTGTAGGATACCTCCAAAACAGATGTCAAGTCATGCCTAAAAAAAAAAGACGAGAAAAAAAAAGGATCTCTCCTAAAGACCCTTGCCAACACCCCTTCCTCACTCATTCTCAGAGTCTTACCTTTCGGCCTTCCGAGAGTGCCCCCGCTCGCCTTGGTGGGCTCCTCCGCTGACCCAACCCGGCAAGTAGAGCATAGTCAGTCCTGATTCCTAGTCATGGCGATCCGACCACCCTCTGAGCTCTTGCTCAGAACAGCTCACGGGGAGCCGCATACCCCTTCATGAAGCCCTCACTCCGATGAGTGCAGGCCCATGGTGAGGAAGTTCTTTAGTCCACTTCAGAACCTCCGTCTACTTGCTCGACTTCTTTCTAACGCCCAACTCTTGCTACTGTGCTGGGAGTCAGCCAACACCCAACCAGACACTGCTGGTGAGTCAGAGCGAGTCCACAATTAAGCCTTGCAACAGTGGGCTAGGAGGCCATAATGACCCTGTTGCCAGCTGGGCTGTGGATACCTGGCTTGGCCCGATGCCAAGGGAATGCCCCTGGAGACACTGCTCCCGAGAGACACCCCGATCAGAGTGATAGTAGGAGTCCACCACCTTGATTAGCCAAATGTCGGATTTAGACTGGGAGAGGCTCAGGATGCCTCCTTCCTTTCTAGCAGGCGGACCAGATCACCATATGATGACCTGAGGAACGACTAGCCACTCTAGGGTCCGGAGTTATCTGCCACTATGGCTAAGACACTCCGCTGACCCAGCTAGCCTCTGGACCTTGTGAGAACCTGCTTCAGGGAATCATCTCTTGCTCAAGAGGCGCTGTCGAAAACTCTCCGCCTCTTCATGAAGGATGCAAGTGCTGATACCGCAGGGAACGCCACTGTGGATAGACTCTCGTCGGGGAACCGTTGCGAGAGCCCGACAGCTGCAGTGAGAACACTCCTTCCAGCATGAAGAATGCAGCGAACCTCAATCCGTTGCGATGCTAAGTGATCTTTGCCCGATCACATGATCGGACAGATCACTCCATCGATTATGACACATGACTGATTACTTATCTCTTTAGAGCTTGGTAGCGTTTAGCCGCGAAGACCCGTCTGGAAAGGAACCCCATCTGGGCGATGTTGAGTCACTTGCCAAGGGAACACTTCACTAGGCTTAATGTCACCCTCTCTCAAAGATAGCTAATCAATTTGTGCCTGATGATGCTAGGCAATCCTCCTTACGCAATCGTACTAGAAAGTTGCCCCATCAACTGAGCGCTGACTTATGAGAGGAAGAAAACAGATTTTACTTTATCTCACAGCCATTCATTTCATAAATGTCATTCAGACTAAATAAATACAATAAGAGGCAAGAATTGAAATCCCATAAACTGGCTTCCAATCCCCCAGGCATGTCCCAGGACTGACACATGACAAGCCAGATACAATGCAATGAACTGAAATTTTAAAAGTTTAACTCACAATCATACAAAACTGGGGTCAATCTAGGTCCGGCAGACACATAAGTCCACCAATGAGCCGAACCATCACAGGTTTCTCGTATCCAGCCCCGGCATCTGAAATCATACCATAATCATAGCAGTCGACTGTCGACTGCTGCTGGCGGCACACGGGCCACGTCCCAGCACATAATCATCATCGATAGTTGGCGGTTCACTGGCCACGTCCCAATTCATAATCATCATCGATAGCCGGCGGCTCACTGGCCACGTCCCAGCAAATAATCATCATCATATGTAGCTGACGGCAACACTGTCCACATCCCAGCTCATAATCATCGATAGTTGGCGGCTCACTGACCACATCCCAGCAAATAATCATCATCTGTAGCTGGCGGCAACACTGTCCACATCCCAGCTCATAATCATCGATAGCTGGCGGCTCACTAGCCATATCCCAGCAAATAATCATTATCATCTGTAGCTGGAGGCAACACTGTCTGCATCCCAACTCATAATCGTCATGAACTGAAGCTGGCGGTACACTGTCGACATCCCAACAAATAATCATCTGAAGTTGGCGGCACTCTCACCACGTCCCAACAAATGTTGATGGCACACTGGCCACGTCTCAGCATGTCTAGGCTGATGCTAGACGGCTCTCGGGCCTCGCCTCATCACTGCCCGAACTCGGAATCAAATCTGCATCTCTAAGTATGAATTTTCGGAGCCGGGAGCCGGACACTATACCATGGGATCTCGTACCATCCATCTCTGCTAACTCATAGGCCTTGCCTTCAACCTCTCTGATGATCCTGAATGGTCCCATCCACCTGGCCTCCAATCTCTTGGTCCACTGTGTCTCGAGAGATGTATCATGTAGAAGTACAGTATCTCCGACCTGAAGTCGTTCCTTCTTGATGTACCTCTTGCTGTTCCACCGTGTCTGATCAGATAATCTGTTGTCTGACATCCTCTTTGTGGCCTCAATTATGACTTCATCCACTTCCTTGATCTGCCTGATTCTCAGTCTCAGTAACTCCTCTGTGGAGTACGACTCTCTCTGTGCCTCATGGATCCAGGTCTCAACCAGGTTTTCAATAAGAGAAGTAGCATATCTGTCATACCAGAGTGTAATGGGCGCATAATCTGTAGTCTGTTTGACAGTCACATTATCAGCATAGACTGCCGCCCTTAAGAAAGATGATCAGTTCCTGGAGCCGCCTTGGCACCATTTTGAAATAGCATCCTTTAGTGTCTTGTGGCCTCTTTCCACTGGTGCATTAGCCTGAGGATGATATGGTGTCACAAATCTGATCCTAACTCCAAGTCTGAACATGAGCCTCCTGACCATCCCGTTCTTGAACTTTGATCCCTGGTCAGCCACAAACTCACGTATGAAGGGGTACCTCAAATATATTTTCTCAATTCAATCTGCCACTGTCTTTGCTTAAACATAACCAGACATGTTATCTCTCATGTTTAGTACATATTTCATTCCATCTTTACCAGGTGGCATAGTAATTAGATCAAGGTGAACAGTACTGTCAGGTTCAACAAGAACAGTGGGGTATAAGGGTTCAATCAATCTCAATCTCATAGATGACCTTTTCTGACAGGCTTCACATGACTTACAATAACTCATAACCATATCCCTTAGACCATCTCAGTGATATAGTTGAGATACTTCATAGTATGTAGCATCAGCACCCCTATGACCCCCTGCTAGACCCTCATGAAGTGCGACGATCACCTCTAGTTGCCTTTCCTTACCGCACACTACTCTCAGTGGCGGAAGTCCTTCCTTAGCATCCACAAAAAAGTGACCCCTACGCAGCCTAAAGGTTCTCTTTGTTCTCTCATGATAGAATTCGTCTAACTGATTACTGCTCATTACCATACCGATCCTCTTATATTCCCCATCATACTCATCCTTCTTAAATTTTTCCTCAGCGTCCTTATCTTGCTCAGAGTCTTTTGGCTCTTTCTCTATCTCATTCAGTCTTCGCTCAACCATCCTTGAACTTTCTGCTAGCTCATGAGCTGCAACAGCAGCTTGTTCTACCATCCCATACCATCCTTCCTCCTCATCCTCTTGAGTTAGGAGGTAGTGGAGGTAAGGGTCTTCCTTTTCCCCCCAACAGTCTTCCCTGCTCGTTGCTATGGCTGAGGCTGTATAACAACTAGGAGCTGCAGGCAGTCCTTCATCATCGTCTTCCATAAGGAACTCGTCAACGAAGGGCGCCTCCTCAAGAAATTCATCGTCTATTGATCCTCATTCTATGCGGCTCAGGCCATC
The DNA here is from genome assembly GCA_003427395.1 of Chara braunii. Taxonomy (NCBI): domain Eukaryota; kingdom Viridiplantae; phylum Streptophyta; class Charophyceae; order Charales; family Characeae; genus Chara; species Chara braunii. The sequence continues at coordinate 1,202,690 of BFEA01000266.1, read as the reverse complement.
GGCTCGATTCTTTTCAGTAGGTATCTTCTCTAATACAAAATCATACGTCCATATGTGAGTTATCCACCTACTTACCGTAGCATCTACTTGCTGATATCTCTTAACAGCTCCGATTACCGCTGTGGAATCCGTTCTTAGAATGAATCTCCTCCCCATAACATAGTGTCTAAACACCCTGAGACAGTGGAGGATCGCCACGAGTTCCTTCCTGAACTGAATATAGCCTCTCTCTACCGAATTAAGGGTGCGGCTCTCAAATTTAAGTGGTCTTTCTTTACCATTCTCATCTCGCTACACGAGCACCCCTCCTAATGCTATCGGGCCATCATCGTCTTCGATGATGAAGGACCTCTCCCTTTCATCGTCGAAGTAGGGTACTCCTAATACGATCCCGCCATCTCTTAACTCATCTTGAAGTGTCCGCGCAGCCTTCTCTCTTTGGTCAGACCACTCTAAGCTAGCTCCTTGTCGCACCATCTCTCTAAGGGGCTCGACTATCTTGGCGAACCCGGGGATGAAGATTCGCCAGAAGTTGCAGACCCCTAGGAAGCTCTTTACTTCCCCAACCGTTTTTAGAGGCATAGACTAGTTCAGGAGTTTATCCACCTTCTTCCGATCGGGGCTCCTTCCTTCCAATAAGTACTTAAAACCCAAGATCGTTACCTCCCTTTGGAACAGTAATGATTTCGGTCCACTGTTTGCTAGGTTGTAGTTGGCCAGTCTTTCTAGTACTTTCGCTACTCCTTGCGCATGTTCCCATACGAACCGCCTGACTCGACCATCCAGTAAAGTCTCGTGTTTTTCCTTAGGTCCTTTAACTGGATTGTCGTCAATGTATGGAAACGTAACCTCTGGGCATATGTCCTTCATGATCTTCAGCATGTCTCGCTGAACGACCGCGACCCCATTCGTCCACCCTTGAGGCACCACACACATTTGTATGAGGCCTCTCGGTGTATGCATGGCGGTCATAGGCCGACTAGTAGGATCTATCGGGAACTGATCATAGCCAGAGTACAAGTCTATTAGGGAGTAGATGCTCCTTCCGGCAAAAAACTCGGCCAACAGATCCGCGTTGGGTAAGCTACCCGCATCGCGGACCGTTACCGAATTCAACTTTTGCAAGTTCTGTATCCAGCGCAGGCCACCACCTGGCTTACAATGATTGGCGTAAGCTCCATCAGCTGGTTCCGCAACGTTGGAGACGATTTTCTGGTTTATGTACTCCATTACCTCTTTTTCTTCCTTTTGGGCATATTTCGTGGGTCTATCATTCCAAGGTGTGTGAGGAACGGTCCAGATCTTGACCATCTTGATCATGTCAGCGTCCAGTCGTCCGTTCTCCTCATCATTAAAGGAAAAGACACCATTGTACTTCTGACATAATTCATATATGAAATCCCTCTCAGCCGGCAGAAGGAAGTCATCGGCTCCTACCTTCATTATCTTGAACCTCTCTGGGGTAATTATCCCTCCTTTTAATGCAGTCTCTCTTAATCTTTTAATTATCTTTCTCTCCTTCTCTAATGCCTCATTGTAATCATTTTCTATTAGGACTGTCACCAGATTCTTCTTAACGCCCTTGCATTTGTACTTCCTCTTAGATCCGGTGGCTATTTTCCTAAGAAAAGACCAGTTGCAGAGAAGGTGAGCTGCATCGTGCCGGTTTTTGCTGCTCTCACAGCATCCTTGAATCCATTCATATCTCACTTGTCGCCCAACTCCTTTTCTTTATCCAGGAGCTTGAGCATTTGACCGATATCATTTACTTTAATCGTTGTCTTTTCATCTATTATTCCACTTTCTTTCATTTTTGCTCGTTCTTCCTCAATCAACTTGTCAGATTCTTCATGCTTAAGAGAGTTAACATGTCGCTGATGACGAGGATGATGCCTATCACTTATCACAAAAGTCTGTTCTTGACCATTGTTAGGATCCTGGAGAGAAAGTCAGGCTGCCCCATCATGGCCAAAGAACGCACAAACCTCCATTCTATGTAGGAAAGGGGATCCGAGAATACAGTCATGATCCAAGTTGGGGACCACAAAACAGAGGATCTCGGCTCGTAAAGTTCCAATCCGGATTGACATATCATCAATGAACCCTTCCAATGGTAAGAATCCGGCTATATTGGAGAGATTGTGGTTGACTTTCTTATCTATTCCAAATCCACATGATCTCATTGTGGCCGAGGACATAAACATCATCTCAGCCCCAGAGTCCACTAGGGCTCTAAACTTCACGTCATTCACAGAGATATTCAAGTATCCACACGACATGTTACCAAACCTCATCTTGGTACCAAGCGGGGCTCTTTCCACATGCCGAGGAAAGAGTCTTAGGCTATTGATTTCTACCTTCCGCCTTTCAACCATCTTTTTAAGTTTTTCTCTAAACTTAGGTACCAAGGCTACTGCTTCTTTCTAGATAGGGTGATCTCGCTCTTCTCGAGTAATTTATTTACTACTTCATCTATCGAGATCCCTTCCTCGGCTTCGGATCTCAAGACCACCCTTCTCTTCTTCCCGGCAGCTTCCTATCCTTTCCCTTCCTTCACTAGGTCCTTGGTCTCACCTATGAGCTGGTCTAACTCTCTTTGAGCCTTCTCTCACTTTTTCTCTTCGACCTCTTTTTGGCTGATATGGGATACATTCAGGTTTTGACTTCCAGGATTGTCGTCTCGAGCGATTATCTCTGGAGGTAGCATACCATCAAAGGTTATAACATTAACTCTAGCCTTCTTCTTTTTATCCTTATTGGCCCTAGCCTGTTCTAGGATAACTGCTCGCATCCCTCCTTTGACTCGGAAATCTATCTTGTTCCAATTGGCATCACAGACGTGCTCATTGACATTCTTCTTGACAATCCCTTCTTCGAGTTTCTTCTCTAGTAAAGGGCACCGAGTTATAGTATGGCCTTCCTCGTCACAATAATAACATCGGAAGGGGTCATCTCTCCTTTGCCAATCTCGGCTCTTATTATTTTTCTTCCAATCCCGGTCGCGCTTCTTCTTTTGTCTCTCTTTTCTCCTTCGCCTAGCGTCATCATCACTACTCTCACCCTCACTCTCACTATCTTCCTTTTGTTTCTCCTTCTTTCTTTCTACCTTACCTTTTTCGGCTCCAACAAGTGCTTGAGTTGCTGGGGCAGGAAGGGTGAACCTTTCGAAGCTACCAAGCTTAACGAGAAGACCAAGGATCTCTTCGACCTTCAAGTTTCCTCCCGTAGCTGCCTCAATATTTCCTTCTTTTGCACTAGTGATTGCTTTCATCTGTTTCAGATATCACTTCCGGTTTGACACCGAAGGTAGTTCACGGACCATCTCAACCACTTCATCCCACTTCAGAGGATAATGAGCAGCGCGGCTTACCACACTCTTTCTTTCATCCTCTGCAAAATTAGTCAGCAGGACATGACACTTCTGGGCCTCATCTAGGAAGGGTGCTCTCCTCGCAACCCACCCAAAATCCTCTAGGAATTGATCAAGGGTTGCATATTTAGAGCGTCGCACTTCCAACAAATTTTGCATAGTTGTTGGAACGTCATACTTCGCGTATTCTTCAAGCATCTTTTGTCTAACCTCGACCCATGTTGCTAGTCCTTGTGTCGTCTTTGTCACCGACACCCTCATCTTTGGTTCAACATAGGCCAGCAGGGCCTTCAACTTCTGTTTGTCAGACCAACCGTGGCTCATACCGAAGACATCATAGTCTTCCAAGAACTCTCTAACCTTGGTTCCATCAAAGCAGGGTATATTCTCTGGAGGTACTTTGGCTCTCGGAAGATCTAACCGGACATTCATAGTATTCATCCCGGTCTTCATGGTCTCTATCCTGTTCAACATTTCTTGTAGAACAGTGGTAGTGATCACTTCTCCGTCACCTGCGGAGGAACTAGCAAGGTTCTGCCTTGCGTTCGGTCCCCTGACCATCTTGTCTGATTTACTGGCTAAACTCCTATTTCTTCCTGAACCTTTTCTCTCTTATGATTGCATTTAGAATTGGTTCCCAATTTCTGTCGTCGGTAAAACTTCCCAGCAAAATCGGTTCGGGAATTCTGTCAAACACAATCGGTGCTATGTTACTAACTACTCTTGCTCCTTTTCTTTCTAACTTACTTCTTTCTTGACCAATTACACTACTGATCTAATTACGAAGAGATTCACGATCCGTCCCCTTCTCCCTTAGTGGAGGGACATAGGGTCGGATATCATACTCTCCAGTGTCGAGGAACTTCACTATAAGGACATACGCCTTCCCAGGGGCATGCTTCTCCTCCAAGGATATGCAGCGCTCTATCTTGTAGTGAAAGTCTCCTCCACTGGTAAATGGAACCAAAGCGTCTAGTACAGCCGTGACTGCCGGACAGTAACCAGACATTGCCTAGTCCCTAGCGGCCCCCCATGATCCGTCTAATCTTATACAGTGCCTGAATCGTCAATGTTGACACTACTCCACTTCCTATCTCTCAAAACGGCATTAAGAATAGGCTCTCAGTCCTCACCATTGACGAAGCTATCTGGAATAGGAGGACTTGGAAAACCCTCGTACTCAGTAGGTTCCACACTCCAGGTAACTTTCTTACCTTCCTTCTTTAGTTCGTCTCTGTATTTACAGACGTGACTAAGTGTCCACTCGTGACACCCAGTATACCGCCGCCAAATCTTCCTAGTCACTGGAGTGTATATACGTACGTCATATTCATTGGTCTCTAGGAAGCGAGTTACTAACACATGCACTTTCTCCTGTACCTCAGGTATGGCTAAGACAGGGTATCTCTCAATCTCATAAGGAAATGTTTCTCCTACCGTAAGGGGCTCTAAATCTCGGAGTAGGCGCGAGATAACCGAAGAATTAATATCTGGTAGTTCCTTTCCTTCAGCCTTCTCCCAACTATGCCTTCTTCCTAGGAAACCAGCATACTCACCGGCCATAACAAGCTCCTTTACATTGTCAGGTGAGGGAAAATTCAGAAGAAGCCTCGTCTTGGACTTCAAATCGTCGAACAAAGGTGTCGAGAAACAACGTCTTTGGTCGCATGACTAAGTCATTCTCTCTTGCTTTACCAACCACGGCAATAGGTTCTAGAAGAGGCGCCCAATCTCTCCTGTCAGCGAAGCTATCCGTAGTCAAAAAACTAGGGAGTCTCTCAAACTGCCTGACTCGTTTTTCCCAAGTCACTTTCTCATGCAAGCTTCGAAGTAGTTCCCTTATCCTCGAGAGATGAATGTACACTTTCCTCGGACACTCTAAATAACCTTCTTTCTCTTTTATTCCTTCCTGAGCATAAACCCTCACGTCAAGCTCGTTGGTCTTGAAAAATCTTACCACTGGAACATAGAATACTAAACGTCCTTCCTTACAGACATCGTGTCTCAATATGTCGAACGGGCTATCAGTCTCAGTTACTTTATCTAACCATCCTATACCAATGGTCACAGTCGTAATTGACGTAGAGTTTTCACATTCCAATACCATTGCCTTGGGCTGCTTCTAGCGCCTCTAGCAAGACTGTCCGCAGGAAGCTGCCTAGATAGGATGGTCTCATCTCTCGCATGTAGCATCACTCTCCTGTCATCCGAGCTCTTGCAATCCAGCAAATGTTTAATCTTAGTCTGATCCGTAATTGCTCTAAAAGCAGTCGCCCGCATAAGCTCAAGGTAGTGCTCTACCATGCCAATCTCATCACGACTACCCAGTCTAGTGTCGCATCCTCTCACGGCCCCGATGACAGTCGCTCATTGCTCATGTAGATAGACCTCGAAGCAGAAGCTCTCTCCGTCATCAGGAGTGTAGACATCTTTTGGCATGACTCACCACACTCGGTCCCTAAGTACCGCGTTGAGGATTGGTCTGCAGTCCTTCCCGTCGCAGAAGCTAGCGGGCACAGGCGGACTTGAGAATCTCTCAAACTCTCTAGGCAGAACACTCCAAGTCACTTTCTTCCCTCGTTGTCTCTGCAACAGCCTTTCATCCAGGACATACTCAGCAACAGCTATCCAATATGCCTCATTATCGATCCCTCTCCTTATCTCAGCAGACACGTATGGCCTCACATCATAGTCATCCGTATCGAGAAATCGAGCTACAAGGACGTACAAGATCACTGAGCCGTGCTCACAAGTCACACACCTCTCAATGACGTACGGGAAGGCACCCCCAGTCGTGATCCTAGTCAGCGCTTCTATCGCTTTCGTTACTGCTGACATTGGCTACTTACCAGGTTTGCCTCCTAAGTGTTGCATTGATGATTGGTTGTCAGTTCCTACCATCACAGAACCCTTTAGGTACTGGCGGGGTAGGAATCTTCTCATAAATCCTAGGCAGTAAGCTCCAACTCGCTTCTATCCMTTGTTGTCTCAATTGATCCCTCTCGACTTTGACACACTCCACTATGACATCCCAGTTGGTATAGAAACTCGGGTCCCGATCAGTCCCTTCTAGGATGTAGGGTCGAATATCATAATCATCAGTGTCAAGGAATCTAGAGACAAACACATGCACAGTCGTCGTACTTTTCGCACAAGTAATGCATTTAACAAACACATAAGGGAAGGCACCACCGCAGGTGACACGAGTTAGGGCTTCTAGGACATTATACTCTTCAGTCATCATCTGGTTTCTGACTTATGGACATCTCAAGCGAAGGGTCCAGAAAACAAATTCCAAACCCTTGCTTGCAGGTCTGAATCACTTCAAATAGACTTCTGCAAGAGGTCCCTCCTCTCGGGGCTCCTCTAGCCGAAAGTCTTTCTGACCTGAGCCAGACCTTGTACGAAATATGCTAGACTGCTGCCTAGTCACAAAATATTGTGACCAAGGTCCGTTCCCAAGAACTCAAGATTTTTTAGTCCCCGGCAACGGCGCCATTTTTGTCGCGCCTACACTGCTTCAAGGGTCCGGTTAGATGTTCTTTCCCGGGCCGAGCTCAGTGGGTTGAAGGACTGGCAGGCTGTTACGCAGGATTATTTCCGCTGCTGCGCCGCATCATCTTCCGACACCGGGCCTCTTGGAGTTTGTCGTTGGAGGGGCGGCGCAGTGGGTCTTTCATAAGCTCTTCATCCCACTCTTCTAATTCTCGCACGAGGCTTTCAAGGCAGGCTTTGAGGTCTCTCGCATGTTGGATGGAAAACGCTTTCGGTCTTTCCCTTAATTGCGCCAGTCCCTCATTAAACCATTTCACCCTTTCCCCCGAGCCAGGTTTCTGGGTCTGCAAGTATTTCCAGAAATCATTAACCATATCTTTGAATCTGGAGAGCGGGCGCAAGGTGGCATTAAATTTGTAAATCCCGGCCCTCGCTGGATGTGATTGTGGAATGACAGACCCACAGTTATCATCCTATGGCGGTAGAGGTGTATTTGATTCCAGAACTGGTTGAGATGTTCAGAGGTCTAGGATAGCTGGGGTGCTGTCGAGGGAGGAAGGTAATTCACTGGCCAATGATAGACTGCTGCCAGGTCAGCAATGATCGGAGCCGGGGTAGGTTGCACTGCCCTGTATCCCAGAAAGTTGGGGGCGTGCGCCATGCGGCCAGACATAGGTCGGGGAGCTTGAGCAGAATCTCTAGTTTTGGTATTGGATGGACTACAGCATCATTACTTGATTCATTAGGAGTGTAGGGCTTGGCAGATGTGTGGTTTGGTATGGCTCATAATCAGTCTTACTTTATTCTTACTAGAAGTTGAGTAATGGCTTCGGATTTTGATTTTCCGATGTATCATCAAAATCATATTATCCTCATGTATTCTTCAAAGGGACGCTGGGCCCGGTTCCCAGCACGTGCTGCTCCCCACGAATAGATCAGAACTGTCTTAAAATTAAAATAATTAAAATAAAAAAAAGGGGACTGGGTCACAGTAGTGGGAGAGGAAAGACAGGTAGGACTGGTCCAGTCTCTCCAATCAGAGGACGCATCAATAGAGTTGTATATACTGCACTCTTGGGCCCAATTGAAAGCTGGATTGACAAAAACTGGGTCGTCCGGATTAGAGTGCTGGGGGAAGGACCGGAACTCTGGGCCTACTGCCCCCAGCTGTCAATTGCGATGGTGCCAGAGAATTGGCGGTGGACCCCTCAAAATGTTCCTGTTAAGGGGATAAGAAAACCACAGCAACTGTACAAACTATCGGTCAAATCAACCTATCAGATGCGTCATCCCCAAACGAAACTCCTGGACATCATTAACGACAGGTGGGCGATTTTCAGAATCACCTCAACGTTCCCTGTAATCTGCTATGGCCAATCAGATGGTTTAAACCACCAGTACAAGGCCCCAGCCTTGCTGAAAATGCAACTCATCACCTAAGAAATTTTCAGAGGCTCGGCCAACCGGACCACAATGGCCGGCTGCGCCAGCCAAAAAGGAAAGAAAGTGCGCCGCTGGCGGTTCGGAAAAGCTTGGCGCGCAGTAAGGCGCCTTCAGGCCCGGGTGTACTGGGGGTTTAAGGATGCGAAACAGAAGTCATCCAAAATCTTGTCCCTATAGTCACTATGGCAGATTTCGCACACATACCTGCCCAACAAACAACTGGCTAATTGACCATACGAGGCTGGAACAAAAAGGTGTGGCACTCCCGTGGTTCTCCAGCTGCCTGCAGTCCATTCCGAATAGGAAAATTTTGGAGAGCATCCAACAAATCTTCATGCAGTGCCCTGGAGTTGTCCTCACCTGGCGATGGTGGGACAGAATATGGAGAAGGACTGTGGGAGACGTGGAGTGGCCCTGGGACTGCAGAGCTATATAGATAGGGCATTGGCCCCAAGGTCAGACAGACGACTCCAAGTATAACCTCTTCCAGTTGGGCAGGCGGGCGATACCGTGGATTCTCTGGTGGAAGAGATGCGTCCTGGTCATGCATAAAGTGAGGGTGGATGGACCGGAAGTAACAGAACACATAAAGCTACGTATACAAACGAAATTACAAGCAAGGTGGCAGGCAGCTGCAGAAAAACTGGCTTGTTTAACAATCCAGTGGAAATTCAGAAAGCAATAACAGCCTTCAGCAAAGAATGGCTGGGGGGTGACCAGAGGGGGTAGATGGCATCGGTCAAATGGGAAGACAGGACTGATGGACCCAGGCAGGAGACACCCAGAGGTGGAACTGGAAGGGTACAGAGGAATTACAGGCTAGAATTTAACAACTGGACATGCCTGGAACCTACACTGCCGCGGAGACCCCCATCAGAGTTCCGACACCCCTTTCCCCCACACACTCTGGCCTTGGTAGAGAACGCCTGGTATGGCCGTTAGAGTCAGAAGTTGCATCTGTAGACGGTGGCAAAGCAGTAGCTTTGGCCCTTGGGTTCCTCAAGAAGAAGCAGCTTGGGATAATGTTTTCTAGAAGGCAGCCAACCCAGGGTAGGTCAGACTGAAAAAGCTGAAGGTGCTGGAGAAAATGCTGTGTCGCTGAGGTTGCTTTCTGTGCTTGCTTCCACCACCAGCCTGGACATGCTCCTTTGTCCTCATTTCTCCCCCCCCCAGGTAATATCTTGGCAGTCTCTACCCCATCCATTGAGGCAGCAATGCTGTGGACGTTGGTGACCCAACTCTTAGCTCGCAACTGAGTTCATGGAAGGGTTCCATATCAGTGATCGGAAGATTAGAGAATAATTATTTCCACTCGTAACAACAACAGCACAGGACGGGGCACCACTTGCCTCCATACGAAGATTGATGACTGGAACAAACTCTGCAGTGCAATGGGATGCTGGACCCCGTTTCCAGCAGGTGTAGCTCCCCACCCATAGATGAAGCCTTCAAAACAGGGGACCGCTTAAGGACTCTTAGCTGAAACCCCTCTGACTCGAAGTTGAACCGAAAAAAAAAAGGGAAAAAAGACTGGAAATACAAGTTCTGGGTAAGCAGGACCTTGCCCCAGCACTCGGTCTGTCACTAACAGCAGACATATCCTGACCGGGCCCAGGTACATTCAGAGTTATTTAACTCATCTGATTCCGTCTGGATTCGAACTCAGGTCTGCATTTCAATAGCGGACATATCCTGTCATTTGTCATAGGTCGACAGTTAGATTTCTGCAAAGACTGCTAGTTCCAGGGGATGGACTGTAGGTTGCAGGGGATAAACTGACGCGGAAGGGAAAACAACTTGAGAGCAATGTATCCAGTAGGTCGCCATAGCATCATCACATTGAGAATCTATCACCGCTGGAGGATTTGTCCATATTCATAAGGAATGCAATAGCCCTCTGCCCATAGCTTGATGCGCGACACTTGTTTTGCCAGAGAGGGGGACTCGTGCAATACACAGATTGGGAAGGCCGCCAAGGATTAACTGACCGACAGGTCGAGCCAACACAATATTCAGAAGGTCATCATTGCATTATTGGAAATTTGTCACCTTCCGGAGAATTTCTCTACATGCATGCGGAATTAGACTTCCTCGCGCCAGTAGCTTCATGTACAGAATTTAATCCGCCAAAGATGAGCGTTAGTGATATACATAGATTGGAAATCCGCTGGGGACGAGTGTTAGTGAGACACATTGATTGACGAGGCAGAAACACAGCTGAAGTAGGGAACCTAAACCGCTAGGCCAATAGAATGGCTCTTTTTTTCCACCCTGTTAAAACATAGGCCATAATCCGCTGAGCACAGTGAGCCAGTAGTGCTGCTGTTCAACAGCAGACGGGTACCGAAATAGGGATCGGATCTACCCACAAGCCCAGGTTCTTGGGCATGACCCACCAGGGCAGGTTCAGGAAGGCTCTAGGATAGTGGTGGTTTAGGAAATCATTCATGAGAAATGTACTAAATTAGACATGTGGAAAGAGTCATTTCCAAAGAGCATTCCTCACTAAAACAGGCCCTTCGGCCCTCCGGCCAGTGGGTGGAACCCGAAACCTGGTACGCTGGAATGGCCCATTGGGCCTGCTGTGTGTACAACTACCGCCCTCTTGGGTTCCAGCTACAGGCTGCCAGCTACTGGCTGCAACTCCTGGCTTTCTGAGAAATGCTGCTTGAGACGGTCTTAGTGAATGACTTTTGCCACGGGTCTGTTTAAGTACATTCCCACGCATCAATAGCACGGAAGGCAATCAACATGTGGCGAGGGAGTGGGGGGAAGGTGGAAGAGCAGCAGGCAGAGAGAGAGAGAGAGAGAGAGAGAGAGAGCTGTCTCTTATACACATCTAGATGTGTATAAGAGACAGGCTAGGAGGCCATAATGACCCTGTTGCCAGCTGGG
>BFEA01000266.1:1160516-1191397 GCA_003427395.1 Chara braunii | reverse complement strand
GGGGGGGGGGGGGGGGGGGAAGGGAGTGAGAAGGAAACTAAGCGGTTATGATAGTGCAAGTACATTTTACAGGCTTGCTGCTGTGCCCTTATTCATGGGAGCTTACAGAAGAGCCAGAGCTGGCGGTTTGCTGCGCACATGCTCTATACCCTGGTGCCTATAAATTCGACCACTCGTTCAGGAGGCTGTTGACCTGCCCTTTCACAACTGCTGCCTGTCCATCAACTGTCACAGTGCTGTTCAACAGTTTTCTGAGTTTTTTTTTTTTTTTTGGCCTTATAAAGTGGGGGTTGTTGTAGAGGCTGGGCACTACGCATATGACAGGCCTGCCAGCACCTGACCATTTGATCACCCCGGTGTATTGCGTAACCGGTCCCCTATGAGACAACCTGCCACCCTTACTCATCATTACGATCCCCGGTGCATCGCCACTCCCCAGGTCCTACCTGAGTATACCCAGGATCATCACCCATTCTAGTGATCTTTGACCGGACAGCGGTTATTAGGCATCAGGGCTAAGTAGGTTCCCACCTCCCTCCCCAGCCCTGATTGAAGCACTATCGAACGAGCGACGTTGCACCGGGCACTTCAAGCGCTAGGGGTAAGCATGCCACTACACGTCCCATAGGTGAACCCTAGTTTTTCCTGTGTTTTTTCAGAGAGATCCTAGCCTTATCATCATCAGATCCCTCTGGTTATTCTTTGAATTTTTGCGGAGGTTATTTAAACCTAGCGCATCTCTAGTTTCCGTCCTCAGTTGGCTTACGGCCACCATCTGCTCCCCATACCTCTATCATCAACTGGATGTCTAGGCATTCTATTAGCATCCCCCACAGTAACTCCAGTGGGTTCACGGCCACCATCCGCTCCCCCAACCTCTATCATCAACGGGAGCTACTCTGGGCTCTAATCTGACAGTATTCTCCATGCAGGTAAGAGACCAACCTTCACCCCCCTAAGACAGCCTCCAATGCAGGTTCCCCAGCGATACCCTCCACCAGGGCCTATCCCAGCTCTATGTCAACCCAGAGGACCCCTAAGACATCCACTACCGCAGGGGCCCCAACCCTCCAGGAGGGATAGTATCCAACCAACCCTCCCCCTAGTGGAGTCCCGGATCAATCCCACCTATAACCTATGCCCCCACAAAGCTGAGCCCTAGGTAACCAATACCACGTGACCAATCGCCCACAGCCCTAGTCTGCATCCCCACAATGTTTACTCGTGAACTCATTTTTTCGCTATCAAACCTTGAACCCCGAACCTCATGCTTATCAGTAACCAGTGTGCTATGCTGAGTCTCGAATGGTCTGAACGTGTGCTATGCTGAGTTTGAGTAAGGGACAAGCATGCAAGCATCCAGACAACCCTATGGACCAAGTGTGCAAGCAAACCAATCATAGTCTAGACCCAACATAGAACACTATGAAGTATCCCTTGGGTGGTGCGCAGGCAGTGTCTGCAATAGCTTACCTGGGTCAGCCCAAGGGGGTATGCAAGTGTACCTGCGGTATCTTAATGCCCGCCGGTGTCTCTGTGCAGAGGTGTGGAGTTTTGAACCCGCAACCTCAGACCACAATGCGCATTGACAACAGGTGCCCAAACCACTGAGCCACAGTTTTCTTCTACACTTTCCTGAATATCTTGATTAGTATTTTTGCTGCCGTGCTCTTTTTTTTTTTTTTTTTTTTTTTTTTTTTTTTTTTTTTTTTTTTTTTTTTTGACCAATAAGAAGATTGAGGCCGGGGTCCTCACAGTCTACCCGGAGTTACCGAACGAAACATGCTGAGAACCGGGCTCAGCGTCCCTCATATGATGCTGATTATGATGAGGGGGAAGTACGTTTATGTCACATGGGAGTTCGTAATGGGCAGAAAAAACGGGCATCGGCGTCTGTGTCAAGGCCTGAGTTCGAAAAGGCATTCGTAACTCAGGCCAGCAGTGGTGTCGGGGCGGAGGTTTCATTAAGGCGGTTGTGTCTTTTTTCTTTTTTCTTTTTCCGGTCGGTCGCGCCGCGCCGCGCCGTGCCGTGGCTGGGGAAAAAAAAACAACAACCATGGTCGGGCCACGGCCGGGGTTTGGCCTATACATCTGGGCCATGGCCAATCTGGGGTGTGGCCGAGACATCTGGGCCGTGGCCAATCTGGGATGTGGCCGAGACATCTCGACCGTGGCCAATCTGGGGTGTGACCGGGACATTTCGGCCGTGGCCAATCTGGGGTGTGGCCGAGACATCTCGGCCGTGGCCAATCTGGGGTGTGGCCGAGACATCTCGGCCGTGGCCCGGCCATGGGGCCGACACACCGTTTTTGTTTTTTGTTTTTTTTCAGCCGCGGCACGGCACAGCGCGGCACGACCGACGGAAAAAAAAAAGAAAAGACAACCGCCTTAATGAAACCTCCGCCCTGACACCACTGCCGGCCTGAGTTACGAACCCCTTTTCGAACTCAGGCCCTGACACAGTCGCCGAGGCCTGTTTTTCGTGCCTTTATGAACTAAAAACATGCTGCGTCCGCCGTTGTGTCTTATGATGATTATGATGATGATAATGATAATGTACCTGTAATGAATCTATGAAAAATGTGAGATAATGATACTAATGATGATGATGCTAATGCTGACGGTGATTGGTACGTAAAAATTTCTAGAGGACTATGCTATATCAGCTCCTGGCCTTCTAATCCTAGAGCAATTCATCGCCCTCCCTGTACCAAGACATTACATCTCAGAGACAATGCCATCCTAGCCAACATCCACCATAACTATCCTGTTCTCACCACCTAGAGTAAACCTGGACTAGTAGGTTGTCATGGCAGCACCCCCAGATCGCCACTGGATTGTCTTCCTCCCTCGACTAATCCCCAGATATCCCTACAAGGCCTCACACTCCTGCCATTTGCAGGTTACTGGGCAACGCCCCAGCTCCGATCAGCATCGTTCTTGCATCGGTATACCAGGAGCACATAAAGTATTAAAAAATGTCATTCCGATCTTACCACGTGATTCCACAGTTTGAGGATAGGGATAATCAGATATATTAATTAAAGATGATCACACTGGTTGATAAATGAGATGATTAACTGGGATGATGATTAGAATATTGTATAATAATTGATTAATTGAGGATAAAATGAGGAAAGTAAAAAGATTTTTTGTAACTAGAAATTCAGACAGAGAAGTAATGAGAGAAAAGACAATCTGAGAAGAGTGAAGTCAATATTCGTACGATGGGTGAGACTTCCCCATATCCCCCTCTCCTATTTTAACCCTCCCTCTTCTTCACTCCCTTCTCTCTCTGTACTTCCTTCCTCTCTCATCGTCTCCCTCAACCTTGAGATCCTGTCTCTCCTCCCCCCGCCTCTTTCTCCCGTATTGCGTCTCTCCTTCCCTCTTCCTCGCCCCTACCTGCTCATTCATTGCGATCACACTTGCTCGCCTCCTTATCAAGATTGGTGTAAGCGTTACCAACGATCGAACTAGAAATGGGATAACGAAGAGTTAAGGGAAGTGCTCGAGAGAAAATCAGAAAGAGGATAGAGTAAATAGACAAGAGGGTGTAAAGGGGACAACACAGAAAAAAAAGTGCAGATAATAGAATGCAGGATATGGAGATGAAGGTGAAGTGGAAAGGGAGTTAGTAGGAAAAAAAACTAGGTCCATGTACAGCCAGGAGGTCCAGCGTTTGTAAAACGCTGGACCCTTGGGAACAACAAATTTTGACGAGTTTTCAGCCAAAAAACTCGGTTTCAATTTCGTTCAAAAAATAAAAAATGTCCATTTTGACGAAATGGTCGTTCGACAATCCTCCTCCCACTCCACGGGACACATTGTACTCTTCTCCTTCTCGCAACGAGCCGACCTCCTTCACCAAAATTCGCAAGATGAAGCGCACTAGTGATTATTTATGAAGTAATGCCCAGTTAAGCAATACTCTCCTTCATCCGGCATGCTAGCCTGCAGCATCACTCGTCTAAAGCACGAAGCAAAGAGATGGCAGTAGATCTGCTTTCAAAAGTCAGGGAACAGCACGTGATGAGGTTGAAGCCTTAGATGCCATCCCATCCCTCCTCTTCGTGGATTTCGGCTAAGCCCGCCCCCCTCTCACTCGTACTCGCTGTCGTGCTCGCTGATGCATGCATTCGCGTGCTTCGCAATCACGCGAGCGCCTTCGCACACGAAATCGCACGCGGACACTCGCGTCACATTGTGGCACACATCCGCCATCACGAGCACATGCAATAGAGCGCACAGGAAGTCCCATATATGTGTGGCGCATGTGCGCCATCACAAGCACACGTTCCATCACCAAAGTATGCCGCCCTTTCTTTTCAAGAAGGACAAAGTCCATATGCTTCATTCTACTTTTTTGGTGTAGGATTTCCCCTTCTTCAATGTGTGCCGTTGTGTGTCCTTTCCATGGTTCTGGTTCAGTCAAAAACAAGTTTCGACATCAAAAATACTAATCAAGATATCGGGTTCAGTCAAAAACAAGTTTCGATCCAGTAGCCTAGTTTAGTTTGTAAGGCACACAAGTGACATTCAAGAGGTCTTGGGTTTAATTCCTATTCGCTTGATGTACCTTTCTGGGCAAGTTTGGTGCCTGCCACCTAGAGATAGGTCGTTGGTCCTCCCCAGCGGCATTGAGCAGAGACTGCTGATGTTCGTCGGGGAGGGGACGGGAGGGTAGGCACAACGAGTGGCCCATCGAAGAATCTCGGTTCTGATGCTCCCGAGTCCCAACTGACCCCTGTCCGGTATTGTCCACCTGCAGGTCAGGTGCAGCCCGGGCATATTCCCTTGTTCGAGGCTTGAACTCGGGCTGGCTGCTACGGGTTTAATACTATAATGCTAGTGAAAAGGCCTGAAAGGCTGTCCTGTCCAGATTTGATAGGTAACTGAATTGGTTGGGCTTAAAAGAATTAGCCTTCAAAAAAAAAAAAAAAAAAAAGTTTTAGATTGGCAAAAAAAAACACTAGTGAAAAAAGCAGGCGTTGAGTTCAGAAAAGCAATAAAAGCGGCATGGCATCTTGTGATGAGCGTGGATGTCATAACTACAGGGGCGGGCCATGGTGTGCAGACGGCCTGAGTTAAAAAAAGGCAAGTAAAAATTACCTCCATTTTTTACCGAAACACACGTTTCAAACTCACGCCATGTGATAGTCTGCTTCATACCCCTGATCGGTATTAGTAGGGTCTATGACCAACACGGGTGTAAGTGTGAGCATGTGACTGAGTGGGTTGTGTGTGGTGTGTGGGAGAGTGTTGTCCAAAGCCACTGCTCCTACTCGATGGGGGAAAGGGGAAGTAGATGGGAGGCGCAATTACTGGCGAGATGCTCGGTCTTTGCATTAGCTGGCCCCCCACATCGGCGGCCCCACCCTACTCCCTGACCACCACAATTAGGGTGGGAGGCAACATGTCCAGTTGATGTGGCTCAGTGGTTAGAGCACCAGTTGGAAATGCGCATCGTGGTATGAGGTTGCGGGTTCAAAACTCAATTGCAACCTTGCGCATGGACACCAGCAGGGCGTTAGTTTGACGCACGGCTGGGTTGACGCATGGTACCACTGCCTGCGCACCACCCAAGGGTTGTTCATGGTGTCGTATGTTGGTTCCCATGGGTTTCATATGGGTTGCTTTGGGGATTGGTCTTGGGTGTTCTGTTGATCTCCCCAGTCTGCCATATCACATGTTCGTGCCATTTCCGCTAGTCACGCACATGGTAGAGTCATTCGATTACATGTTGCAAGGTAGCTTGGTTCGGACGTTGGGGGGGCCCTTGTCCAACTTACCCCGTTCTCTCTTCGATATGCACATGATGCTGCCTATACATCTCGATACATTGATTCACAGAGCACAGACAACCTTCGGACATTTACATAGCTTGCGAATTATACATGGCCTTTTTTTTTTTCTTTTTTTTTTAACAATAAAAAAAACCTTCAGTGTTAGTGATGTTGATAAGAGCAGACACCACTAACACCTGGGGAGCGGCTCCGTTCCATTGGTGGGGAGCTGCACCTGCTGGAAACCGGGTCCAGCGTCCCTTGACATCTTAACACTTAAAAGACAAGGTTCAGCTCATGCTGGGAACCGGGTCCAACGTCCCTTCTGTTCATAAGACCTTGAGTATCAGGATAGAAAGAGATTGGCTTATGTGCCTCTTCACCCTGAACGGCCGCCGTATATGCATGGCCACCTGGGTCTGCATAAAAATGCAATATGAAGGCGAAGAGTTTTATAGGGTCAGCGTTTATGCGTCAAATGACCCTGTAGAGAGAGTGGATTTTTGGCTCACCCTTCACCACCACTTGCCTCGAGACGACCCAATTATAATAGTAGGGGACTTTAACACCACGCTTGACCCCACGATGGACCGCAGATCCACATCACAACGTCAGACCTTGACGCCCTCCCAAGTGGCAAGTTGTGGCTCAGATGTTCTCATATTGAGGCAACTTATGGCAGATAGACAACTTGAGGATGCGTACAGACTGTTGCACCCCACGCAAAAAGCATATACATGCCTGTCGTCTCGGGGCGAGCATGGTCTGGCCAATTCACGAATTGACCTCACACTGGTGTCGAAAGACCTGACGGGTCCCGTTACCACAGCGGAAATCACAACGATTAGCCCATGTAAATCCTTCGACCATAGGATGATTACGCTGAGACTTTCATTCCATAACCATATATAGTGAGGACCTGGGTTCTACAAGTTCAATACCTCGCTGCTCCCCCTTCCCAAATTTAAAGACCTGGTCACCACTTTCTGGGAATATTGGCGAACGCAAAAACCAGAGTCGGGAGAAAGAGTGACCTGGTTCAACGATGGGGTGGCACAATTAAGGGAAAGGGCGAAGAAGTTCTCCATCCAACATGCCCGGGACCAAAAAACTCTCCTTGATAAACTCATGAGGGACCTAGAAGAATGGGATGAAGAACTGATGAATGACCCGCTGCACCTCCCCTCCTATGAGATACTCTAAGAGGTCCGACACCACCTCCAAGCCTACGTAGACCGACAGGTGCAGGCATGGAGAGTACAAACGAAAATAAAAAAGGAACACACTGATGGAACAATGGCAAAAACCTTCTTCAATAAAGCTAAGGTCAGAGCTAGAGTTGCCACTGTTCCCAGGCTCAGGCACCCGTTGGAGGACACAGCCCCGCCGGCGACCAACGCATACACGATTGTGGACTATGCCGCCAGATATTACACGAACCTCTTCACATCTGAGACCCCCAATAAGCAGCTGGACCAGGTCCATCAGGCGAGGGACACACTACTACAGGCCTTACACATGCGCTTACACATGAGCAAAGGGGCATTGTGGACAGCCCATTAACTCCACAAGAGGTCAGGGGGGCCCTCCAAGGCATGGAAGAGGAGAAGACACCTAGGATAGACTCGTTCCCTAAGGAATTTTGGGTACAATTCTGGAATCTCCTGAGTGAGGATATCATGGAATATATCAAGGCGGTGCAGAACGAGGGCTCGTTTGGGGGAATGATTGGACAAGGGGTCACAACTCTCTTATATAAGAAAGGGGATAAAAAAAATATTAGAAACTATCGACCTATTACTCTCCTCCCCGACCCAACGGTCCCGTATAAGCTGGTAATCAAAGCTCTGACAAACAGACTGCTACCCTTCATGAACATACTCATCCACCCGGACCAAACAGGCTTCATGCCTAATCGAAACATCCAGGATAACATCCTGCTCGTTAACGAGACCATCAAGTACGCCCGTTAGCGAAAAGTCCAAGTTGCAATCCTTTTTATTAACTTTGAGAAAGCGTACGATCACGTTGATTGGGACTTCCTAGACATGTGCCTTGCTAGGATGAACTTTGGCCCGACTTTCGGTCGATGCGTGCAGCTGCTACACAGATCAGCTACAACGAACATAATGCTCAATGGTCACCTCTCACCACCGATACACCTTCAGAGGTCGGTACGTCAAGGTGATCCCATTGCACCGTTGTTTGTTATAGTCATGGAGGCATCACTAATTAGATCCCATCCCCTGATTAGCAAGGTGCCTATCCCGGACATACCTCAACATCTTAAACCGGTAACATCGATGTTTGCATATGACCTCACCGTCCTCCTATGTGCAGCTCCGGTCAGCCTCCAAGCCCTCACCGAAGTGATACATCTTTTCTCCTTGGCGGCCGACATGAGAGTCAACTGGGGATCCAAGACAGAGGGCTGGTGGCTTCATCCATAGGGACACCCCGTCCCGACCGAGGGCCCGCAAGGTAGACGCAATCAAAGTGTTGGGGGTGCGACTCACTGCAGTAGGGCCCCCACCGGACCATGGGGACACGCTGGTGAATATGGCAGTGGATAGACTAGCAAAATGGGAAGACCTACACACCTCATTGGTAGGGAGGGCACTTGCAATTAACAGCGCCATCTTAGCGGCCATTTGGTATAAATTGGCAGTATGGCCACTAAACAAGAAACAATATGTCAGGCTAAAGAGAGCGCTTACAGCATATGTGTCACGTACTGACCTTGAACAACAAGGGAAGTTGTCATCCATTTATGCCTATTCTTACGGATCCCGACAGCCAGCCCGAGCAACTCTCGAACATTGCCTATCGGCGTGTCCTATGGTTACCCAGCTATGGCAGTGGTGGGACGCGGCCTTCCATTCCCTCACTAGCCACCACATACCCTGGGATCTTGGGCTCCTACTATCGGGAGAACAGAGATGACTGCTGACCCACTGGTCCCCATTCGCGACCAACCTCTTTTCCTACACAAAGCTGCACCTCCTCATGCTCGCATGGAGAGCCCGATGCTCCTTTGAAAGGAAGGACCACAAATTTGGATTGCAGCAGGCACAACAAGCCATCGTGGAAGACATCAGGGCTAATACCGAGCAAGCCTGGAAGTCCATGAAGCAACAACACTTTGAAGAGAAAGACCCCATTGCCAGACAAGCGATCCGCGACTCCTACATGCAAATATGGCAGGACCCCAAAGGATTGTTTTCGGCTCAGGATGTTGATCTGAACATCGTATGGAAACCATGGAGGTCCATGGAACCCACCTGGCAGAGGAAACCATTTGTTGATTTCCAGGTTCCCTATCTTCAACCTAACTTTGTCCTTCTCTCGAACCACCTATCACACCCCCTTCCCGCCACATCCACGACACCCAATCCAGTCACCAATGCCCCCTCACTCCCTCGTTCCCCTGCCACCACAACCACCTCCCTTCACCCATGCCCCCCCCTCCCCGTTGTTCCTCCACCACCTCCCCCCGCTCACTCCCTTCAAATCGCTCAACTGACTGGCAACAACACGAGAGACAATTGAAGGTTGGACTGACAGACGACAACAACAGTAACGACACCAAGGACTAGAGCAACAGTCGTCGTCTCACTGCCGCATGTCCTGCAGCTGGAACCAGGAACACCGATGCATCTAAGGGAGCAAGGCCCTTACACCACGAAGGAAGTCTAGCAAAGGGATACTGTGATCAGGCAGGCTACGGCACAACGGTTTGAGGACTCAAGGTGCACAGTGTTGTGGCTGATCCCTACACTTCAAAAATGACGATGCATTGGGTTGCATTCCACCTCATGCTGATCCTAAGGCTAGTCGGATTATGAATGTGCTTTACATGGGCCCTGAGAAGGGAAAGGGTTTAAAGGGCTTAAAAGGATCCTCAGGCTAGTAGGATAATGAATGTGCTTTATATGAGCCCTGAGAAGGGAAAGGATTTAAAGGGCTTAAAAGGCTATAAGGGTTTAAAGAAACACAGGGGGGCTACTAAATAAGGAAGGGCTAATAGACAAGGGGTGTTCCAATATGGGATGGGTGATACTGGCAGCTCTATGGGATAACGGGGCCCCAGGATGCGACAGAAATTGTCAGAGCCTTAGGAAACAATAAACATCGCACTGTGAGTTCTAAAATGTATTAGTGGGACATTTTATGTACTAAAAGATGTATCAATGGGACGCTGGACCCGGTTTCCAGCAGGTGACGCTCCCCACCAATAGATGGAGCAGCCCAACAAATAAGCCCTCAATTCRGACGGTTCTCTTACCACCGCCGGAATAGAGGGCTTACGTAAAGGGCTATTCCCCCCCCCCCCCCCCCCCCCCCAAAAAAAAAAAAAAAAAAAAAAAAAAAAATCCAGACTGCCCATAACTCTCACTTGACCACTTCAAGACACCCTTGACCACTTCAGGATGCAGACTACCTAAACAGGTGGTTTTCAGGGTCTTCGGACCTTTCACACTTCACGACCATTCAGGATTTTC
The DNA here is from genome assembly GCA_003427395.1 of Chara braunii. Classification (NCBI taxonomy): domain Eukaryota; kingdom Viridiplantae; phylum Streptophyta; class Charophyceae; order Charales; family Characeae; genus Chara; species Chara braunii. The sequence goes on along the minus strand of BFEA01000266.1, from coordinate 1,181,109 downwards.
AGACAGTCAAAAACTCTCACTTCAGAATTTTCATTCCTGAATTTTCAGCTACCCGATAACCGCTTGTGCATTCTCTCGCTTGCTTCTGTTCTTCCCCATCACTTTTCATGTCCGAGTGTACCTCGTGCAGATTGTGTCAAAGTCCATTCTACTTTTCTCGCTCCTACTAACCATGTTCAGCTTTCCCCAAGGACGAAGTAGGTTTTGCGCTCCCCTTCATGGCCTCATCGTCTCGTTCCTTTCCTCGTCATCTTCGTTCCTTTTCCACAAAGCACTTTGGTTCTGACCCGCGGCCAGATTCAACCTTTTTCTGCAGGCGGCACCTCCACTCGTTCACTCTTTCGTTGGTTGTGTTCTCGTCTCCCTACCTCTATGCGGTCGCAGCGCTCGGTAGCGGTCGTCCTCACTACAAACCAGCAAAAAAAAATGACTGACTGTATTTTAACTCCGCTACAGGTTTTGTCCAATGTGTCCTGAGAAAACTTCAAAGGGAGTCAGCCACCCGATAGTCTGAGTGATCTCTCGCGTCTATGCCAAGTTCAACGACCGCCTGCACTACAGAGAGCCGATACTTCTTCTTGAGCATTAACCTAGATACCAAGGGGGTGTTGATACAGCCTACAGGCGTCCAGAAGTCAAGAACTAGTGAGGAGTACGGCCCATGCTTTAACTGTCATTGACTCCTCGAAGAGTGGAAAGTCATGGGCCTGCTATAAAGCCCGGAACATGAGCTAGGTGAGATGGATCCTTTGTGATCGGTCACTTTCAGCCTGCGGCTTTCTCCCTGATGCGCTTGTGCATGACTCACATCTTTTGGGTCCCAAGGCATGGCTCGAACTCAAATCTCTTATAGCAGCAGGAGGTAAGCGGATGACGTACCTGCGGAGGGCCCTTGTTAGCCAGGTTTCTTCCGCCTTGTGGGCTAACTACCCATCGGCTCACACATACGTTGAACTCCTTGGTTTGTGATTCAAGATGGGTGGGATAGAGAAATTTTGCCAGCACCCCTAATACATAGGAATCCGAACAGACCCTCAAGGTCCTCGACTGTCGTGACGATCACTAAATCCAGCGTTACGCCTGAGTCAAAGGAGGCCGGAGTATAAAGATGAATAAAAATTAAAATAAAGATCACAAAAGCAAAACAGCTCGCCGAGGGGAAAGCAAAATCAACGGCTTACTAGTACCGCCTTGGTCCCGCCTCGCAATCCTGTGGTGCGCAAAACCATGGGGATAGTCTCGCAGGGCCCTCAACCCGTTGGTTTCCCCCTCGCCGCTCCGAATATTCTTGCGCCTCCGCCTGCTGGCCTCGATCCCTAAATCTCTTTGATGAAAGTCCGACTTTGTAACCAATAATACTAGGCCCAAGTCTGGGTCTAGTTTTGTCGGACACTTAAATAAGCGGATATTGCGCGATGCGTAGATCTACCGAAATGTTTTCAAAATCTCATTGCTGTCAACGTCGTCCTCCACACGTATACACAAGTCACAGGCAAGCGCACCAGCCAAGAGACATTATCTTTTTAATGCTAATTTAATCAAAAAATAAAAACTTGGCCGGCAACTATGCCGCCCTCACAATCATCAACAAGGAAAGATCACTCACACCTTAAATCTGCTCGCCCACACACCCTCTAATGTATTCAACCATCCAGTCATCGTAAACCACGAACACGACTGCGCCCTGCAAACCTTGAACCATTTATTTTCCGTCATTTGCAAAAACTAGGGAGGATACCTTTGTAAGGGTATTCGCACCGACAACTTACCGGACCATATTAAGTGACGTCCCCGTCGCTTCGCAAAATAAAAAATAACTATCAGTTCATCCATAATCTAAAATGTTGACGAGAAAATAACCAATCTGATTAGTCGACAGACTCTGGTTTGAGGCCTCCATCAATCCATGTCAAATACAACTATATGGTGTCAGGATTCTAACATGGGTCTTTATTGTCCTGACAGTAGGACGTAAGTGTACTAGGCATACGTACTACAGCATAAGTCCTAGCGGCCCTCTCAATCATCCTCTCCCCATTGTCCTGGACAAATGTCGGCTTCTCGTTAAGTGTCTTATTTAGTCTCTACCCTGCAAGCAGGGCCATAACTAGGGACGCGGACCCTAACCGAGACCTTTGAAGGCATTATTGTGTTCCTCCCAACAATTTCCACAATCAAGTACATATATATGTATATATATAATATTATCTTAGACTCTTCCTGCAGTCTAGTACAGGAAGGTCACGTCTTCATCTTGGTCCACCATAGTCTGGTTGATCGAGCTAGGTCTATTGTCCACCGCGTTGTTATTTTAGTGGCAGTGTCTTCACTGGTTGCGCAACAATAGGTTTTCTCCTGATAAGCATTCAATCAGGACTACCCTCAGACTCAATTGACTCGACTCTTATCTCAACGACATCCCACACGAGTAGAACCCTCCTAGATGGCCACACTCTTTAAGTCTTTACTCCCTTGATAAGACGTGGGCCCGCTGCCGCCAATCAGCAGCCATCGCTAGGGGTTGTGCCCTAGTGGTGCTGAACTTTACCATTTAGCTTGGTATTCCTGTATATGCCTCGAGATTAGCACAGGTGACTCGACGGTGTGTCGCAACAACACTGGCCTATTGAGGGACTACGCAAAACTCTCTCACACATAAAAAACATTTATGAGTCTCTCTGTGGAACAACACAGAGAGCACGACATCCTCTCCACATTCATAAAACAAAATCACCACCAGATTCACAAGGTCGTGGTCTCCGTGCTTGATCAAAGCAAGAAATCACTCAATTCAATGACATCTCTCAAAATTAATCACTTTGCGGCATCCCAAAATTTCACCGATGTCCAAACAAAAATTTGGTCCTTCTCTTCAGACTTTAGTTTTCAAGTAAGCTTCCCATGCCATTAAATTTGTTAACCACCGTTCAATCGAAGGAGGTTTCACTCATTAGGTCTCTCAGTAATCCCTCTCTTTCCAGGATGAACTTTCACACGACCTTTCTTTAAAACATTTTTCTTCTGAAGATGAGTCTTGAAATAAACAAAAGACTACCTTTCCACTTGAAGGTGTTACAACCATAAAACAACTCAAATTGAGAGACCAGTTTACGGGTCCCCATCACCATTCAACAATAAACATTCAGCATGGTAAGCATTCGAGTCTCAAAGACCCATAAATTCCTTAGGATTCTCACATCCTTCACAGAAACAGACTGCACTTTCTCCCCTTATACCTGGCCTTATCATCCGCCCATAGGCAAACCGCACGAGTATATCGATGAGTAGAGAGTTCACCAATAAACACATTCACAATCCATAAAGCACATGAGATGTTTCATGCGCATCTCTCACTCAAAATTTTCATTCATCAGGACAAAATCACACATGTGAGAGTGATTGTGATCATCGTATACAAGAAGTAGTCTCATATAAAATCTCAACTCGATATATACTCAGGGTTGTAATATCCCAACTCAATATATACTCAGGGGTGTAATATCCCAACTCAAAAGCGAACAATCATAGTCTTGAATTACATATGTCCACTTAGAGTTGAACAATCTCAACTCAAAATGGTACCAATACCACATAAGAAATTGTAGCCTTCCTGACCAAAGCTATGCTAAAACAACTCTAATCAGGGCGTAATCGCGCCCCTCAAATCAGATGAATCCAAGTAATCCAAGACATATACATATATCCAAAAGTAACACAAGGCCCACCATACCTTGATCATTCAAAAGTTTACAGCGGCCTCGAGTCATAATGCTGCATATTCCCCTCTCATACCTCAACAAGGCGCAGGAAAAGAAAGTTTTCTACCCCAATCCTTGATGTCATAGAGTCCAAATGACTTAAACTCAAAACGTACTCAATTTAAAACGACTCTTATATACAAACATTTGGGCGTGTACTCCTTCATAACTCAGGGTGATATGGCCAAAAATAAACTCAACCCTCAAAACACAATCACCTTGCCTTGAATCGTAGGATGATATTCCAGAGCAAGGTAAATGCCAAAAGAGGACAAGTACCAGAACCAAAGTCAAATCAGTGCTCCTAATAAAATCACATCCTCATGTGATATCTAAATGCACTTAAAACTATATTCCAAGTCACAGCCTCATGCGTCTTTTGCCCGCAGCAGCTCATACACACACAAGGCTCACTCTCATACTTTGATCATGCCCTAACCACTCTATCCTTAAGCAGTCACAAGGGCATGAAAAAAAAATTATCCAAGCTAAGTTAAGGTCTTATGATCCGATATATACACATAATGCACTAAAGGCATATATACACATCTTCTAGCTCATTTGGTATATAGTCAGGATTCTGCCGACTAAGACACGGAGTCGGGATCGCACAATCAGTTAGCATGTTATTCTAACTCTCGTGACCACGTATATACAACTGGATTCATTAAAACAACCCAAACAATTTATGGTCAACCTCTGGTTGAAAACTTCTTAAATCTAAGGGTTAGGGTTAATCACCTTTTCAAGCTGCTAAATTTTCTCTGACCCTATTCTTTACCACCCTTTTACATCCTTCAACCATTCTACCATATTTTCTCATTCACACAACAAAGTCTTAAACTTAAGTTACCCTTGCTTCAATTTTCAAGGGTACCACGATTATGCAGACATAACTTTCAAAAGTAACTATAGCCAGACAGTAGCGGTGACTTTAAATATTACTGACCCTTGCATTCGTACTACATAGTAAGGTAACCGTAGACAAGTCCATAAACGACATTTGGCAGAGTATGAATGCACCTTCTATCGGCTCGCTACGGCCCGAACCTCATCCCAATCTACAACCCTTTCATCTGGATCATGGGAGCTCACGTAAGCGTCAACAGCATTGACCATGTTCCTGAGTCTTTCACTATGGGGTAAAAATATTTGGTTGAGGTACAAACCATATATCAGTTCACACGTATAACGCCCATATCCCCATTCTCGCACCCTCGAAGTGGCTTCTCATGCAACCTCTATCCTCGCCTGTCCCCCCAAACACTTCCTTACGAGGAAATCAGGCAGGACGACTCATAGCGGAGTTGAAGGAAGTACAAACTTTTCGGCATGCTTGACCTCTATACGGGTCTCCACCTGCTCTCTTCCTCCATGGACCCTGTCTCTCGTCCATTTTGCCGCAGCTCCCTCGACTATCCTTAAAGGTCTTGCGAGTAGACTCTCATGTCCAAGGGTCAACTCGACCCCGTATTTGACCCAGAATGAGGAGGAGATATATAGCGTTACCCTCACGATCGCACAACACCAATCATCATCAAATCAAGACTCAATTCAAATAAAGATACCTTTGTCTATCAGCATATCCCACCAGAAAGAGAAATACTCTCCTTCCTTAACTTGCCTCGGTAAGGATATCTTGAGCTCGTCTTCCCTTTTTACATGCAAGGTCATACTGGGATCTTCTTTAGCATAAGACATCCTGAGTTGCTTTTGTTTTGTTTGGGTACTTCCCATCATAGAAAAAACGTCCAGCATACGTCTTCCATTACTACGCTGATAATCTCGTTCTACAATCTTTATTCCTGAAGTCTTAGCTCCAAGTCGTTTTTTTATTAAAATTCATCATTTTCAGTATTCACGACCACCCAACTTAAGGAGAATAATAGTGGTAATATATCATGATAATAATATGTTCACAAATATCAAAGCTCGCAGTAATAATTACTTATGGAAACAGACATATTATCTTAGTAACTAACATCAAAAATACTCATAAAAAAATCAAATACATTATACACAAGTTAGTTAGTCACCCAGAAGCATATACAAATACCTCATGATAATGATAAGCTTATACTAACAGGCATATCATATGACAGACACGTCATGATCAGAAATGAAGTCGCTAACAATTAGTATACTCAGACATAATACTTGTGAGAGTATCACACGTTACTCCCCAGCTTTGACAGAAGTATATTGTGGCGAGGGGCAGTGTAATCTTTTTCGGAATGGATAGTATCTCAAATCCCTGAGCCCCGCTCAAGGATCAAGCCTCACTGCTTCTCCCTCCGATTCCAACAATTATACCTTGCAGTCCCTTGCCAATAAGGTAAACAACCTCACCATACACGCTTTGAGGTGCGTTGTCCGTCCGGTGCTTGTGAACCCACTTGAAACAAAGTAGTTGGGGATTCACCCCCTACTTCTTGTGGCATGCGGTAGCTGTTTCTCTTATAAGCCATGGCCTAACAGGGCTCAAACATTTTCCCCCTATCTAGTAGTAGTGTAGTAATTTTATCACAAGGGATACAACAACAACACCCCACTATGGACCACGAACATAGTTCCGGCGTGGGTCTCACTACTACCTACAAGACAAAGTTACAACTTCTTCAAAGTCATGTCTTAGGGGAACAATAACATAGGATTGCACGCTTCCTTATGGTAGACCTTTCACATTGATCATTCTATAAGAAGAAACTTATCTCAAGGAAGTGGTCACTGCATTCATCTCTGAATCCGCATCAGACGTGGATTATGCGCAATGCCCCTACCTGTCTTTGAAGAGCTAATCGGATTTGAGACACTCGTACAAATCCTTACAGACTGATAAGTTTAAATACGTACCTCAAGTAAGTAGCTCATGCAAAACATTTCTCACAAGGATAACCATTCAGATAATATAACATCAAACACATAGTCTCACATAATCAGACACTCGACAGGCTTACTTACATTATATCTGACAAATATGGATGAGTTTAATCATATAACTCCAAAGATGCCCGTAGAAAGATAGTCTCAAGTCCTTAGTTCCAACTCTAGAAATTCAAGTGGATGGTCAAACCTGGAAAAGACCGAACGAAGTTTTCCCCCCCCCCCCCCCCCCCCAGAACCTCGCGGTTCTGGCTCCTGCCATTCTGGGGAACAACAGTCCGGTTCCTATTCCACCAAGGTCTAACACCACCTACATCTCATTCTCCTAACGAAGGTAAGCAAGATGGTCTAAGCGTTAGACTAAGTCTCTTCACTGTCACTCCAATTGGCCCCTAAATTAGAAATCCCCTTTTGCAGACAAGGTGTCATGCAGATCTACTACTTCCCGTAGTCTTTTCCACTGAGGTCATAACACAGCGTTCACTGCATCTACTTGTTGCCTTGTATGCCTAGTTCAAAAACACATTACACGAGGTAGACCTCACTCTTCTATTGTTATATTAAATCGAACAACCGCTTAAAACTCAGACTCAAGGATCCCAAACCATGCTCATATAGGGATTAGGCATCCTTAACCTAACTCTCCTCGAAGTCCCTTAATGACTTCTAACATAATAGGCTCCCTTACTCATCCTCGACCTCACTCTAATACAAAAATACCAAGTTGCCTTCATGACCACTCATATATTTTCAGGCTAACTCCCACAATAATCATGCTTAGGCTCCCTTACTTATCCTCGACCTCACTCTAATACAAAAATACCAAGCTGCCCTCATGACCACTCAGATAATTCTTTCAACCATAATGTGTATATTATAAGGCTAACTCCCACAATAATCATGCTTAGCCATGGAGATCCCCCTCATCCTACCTTAGCCATATCAGACATGCAAACATTCTCTAAACCCACCAACTATCAAGGTCGGAAAGAGTACGAACATCAACTTCCATCATACTAGTTAGAGCACGTGAGCGTCATGTCAGAACCATCTTGCTTACCCTTACTGCACCAACCAAAACCAACTCACACAATGAACTCTCACTCGCTCTCTATCCAATACCATCAATTGATTAGCCATAAATAAAAAAAACAAAGAAACTTCACATTTTGCCTAGTTCTCACATTCTCATACCTGGATGTCATTCCACCAGGGACAACGGTAGGCAACCGTTATCCCTAGCAACGGTGCCACCTGTCGAGCACATCGGTCCCACGCAGGGCGGGACCCGCCCGGCATCGTCACGTAGGAGTTTGTCTACCTCGTTGCGATACACATGGAGAATCTGCAAACCGCTCCGGCTGAGTGCGTCAGCCATACCTCTCGTGAGCCTCTACAACATGATAGGGTCAACACGAGGTACAACTTTACCTCCACCTGCAGGAGCTATCACCTTCCTTCGGTGGACGTATCCCTGTCGAACTACCAGTTAATCAGTTGCAATCGCAGACGTGGACCAGCCGAGGGCGTTTCTCGTTCGTTGTAGCATAGGGGGTACACGCGCTCTTACGCCTCTATCGAACCCGCACATGAACCGACGCACTGGGGGATGAAGTCCCAAGCGCGACTCATCGTCGATCCACTAGGGCGCATCTCACTCACCACATGTCCCAACACACTCAAAACATTATAAAAAATACACACACATACACACACACACGAAATGACACAAAATAAAACAAACACAAACAATCCTAATCCCTTCAGTAATCATCCCATAACCTTCCGATGCGGAAATTGGATAGGTGTCGCACGAGAGACTTAGTATAGAACCGCGCGGATGGAGGACCTTCTCATATCGACTAGCAATACATGCTTACGCAAGCGGTCGTAACGATGGCGTATTATGTAGTGCCCATAATCATGCAGTCCTCGTTAATCTCGAGGGTTGCATTCGAAACTCAAGTGTCGGTTGACACGTGGCTTGAGGGGTTAATCTCTCAACATTAGACAACCGCTGAGTGCCGTTGAGAACCACACCCTCTTCTGCACCCTGCGGAGAGTGGGTGGTACACAGGTTCATACTTGTGGAGATAATCATATCTTATTGCCCAGGGACCAACTCCATGATCCAGGACCTTGAGAGAACTTAAGGGGTTTGGCTTTAACGACTGTCACGGATTACACAACCAAATGTAAAAACTATAAAAAACAAAGGGGTAAAAGAGGATCTCATTTTTCTCTCAACGCATAATATGTTTAACCCTTGCGCACGGTCGCAATAGGCCGCGTGAATACTCAACGTATATGTATGTACATATATATATAAAGGGTTAAAAATATGTGACGATCACTTCTCACAATCACAGTGAGACTTCTCTTAGCCATATATATTTATGTAATCGCTTGCAGTTACATCCAAAGTCCGAACCAAGAACATATTTGCAATCACATCAAAAATTCAACCAAAAAATTCATACACTACATGGATTCAATTTCAACCATTCTTTGCACTCATACCACTCGCTTAGCCATACAAGCCTCAACCTTAGCACACCCTTCCAGCAATAAAGTACTCAGTATCTTTGTTAAATGGTCATTCAATAAATTCCGACTAAAAACACAACAAACCACATGGTCAAAACCTTTAGGTTGAGTGATAAGAGTGGATTTCGAGTTGAGTCGTGAACCCACAAATCGGCAACCAACCTGTTATCAGTGATAATAGAAGATGATCCTCGTGGGATCAAGTTGAAACTAGTCCAAATCTTAAATCAGAATGATAAAAAAGACTTGTACCACAAGACATGTCAATTCTCAAGCTAAATATCAGTGTATAGAGGATAAACCTCCATGACACATTTTCACTCAAAGCTAACTGCCAACTAAGTCTATGTCAACCCCTAGGTCAGTGTCCAAAGAAAAGATAGACCCTTGGCAGAATCTCCCTTATTTAAGGATGGATCGTCAAAATCATCACATGTCCTGTATAATCTATCTCCTTTAAACTAAGCAAATTTTGGCAACTCTTCCCGTAGGAAAAATATTTTTTAAGAATTTATATTAGCTTAAATATGAAAGTGAAAACAATATCTAACTCTAAAAAGTCAATTTTTTGTCCAACTCCCTGCATTAGTAAAACTTTGGGCAGCATCTCCTTTACAAAAGTAGACTTCTCATATCTATATTAAGTCAGATAAGAACTCAAAGTAAATTTGAGTTCTGCCAAGACAAAATTCAACTAACTCCTTAGATTTGTAAAAATTTTGGTAGCGCTTCCAGTAGAGAAAGTAGCTTTCGAAAATTTTTACAAAGCTAAGTTCAAAATCCAAAAAATAACCTTTACTTCCCAAAATTCAATTTTTGTCTAAGTTTTTGAATTGGCAAAAATTTTGGTAACACTCCCTTTAGAAAATGAAACTTTCTAGATTTTTACTAAGCCCTGTATAAAAGTTACACAAGATGAACTTTAAAAAGTTAAAATTTGACCAACTCCTTGGTTCTGTAGAAATTTCGGCAGCGCTGCCCGTGGAGAAAGTGGCTTACCAAGATTTATACACGACTAAGTATAACAAAAGATCTCAGAAAATGCGAGAATTTGACGTAGGTAAAAAAAACTCAACTCAGGAAATGCAAGAACAATTGAACTTACTCCTATAGCTCTAGCATGTGGAGAGCAACTAAACGGACTACCTGTCAAACAGAAACTTAGACTAAGTACTGATTTTACTCAGTCGTGTGCAAAGCCAAACCACATTGGTAAGTACTCTTACTAATCCCCAAGTCAACTTGAAATCCTCATAGATTAGTTCATGAAACCCTCAGATGATTTATCCCTTATACCCAACTTACATATGGCATGGAGCTAGACCATTCAACTTAGAAACAATGTTAGCATGCCTTAGGATTGCACGACTATTTTTTTTTTCTTTTGGGCATATGACTAAACCATTCAGCTTAGAAACAATGTCTCGTCGCCCTGAACTGTTTAATATCCAAAGTTTAATAATTTCTGACTTTGTTTTAAAAAGAAATAAAAATATGGGCAGGGGACTGAGCTATTCAACTGAGAAACAATACTCAACTTGCCCAGATTACTTTCAATTATACTTTGTAATTGTCTTTCTCTTCTTAGTGATATGGCTCAGCGCTGGGCCATTCAGCTCAGAAACAATGTCCAACTGCCAGTTCACATGCAAATATAAATAAAGTATTTTCTGTTATACTAAGTTTATACTTATGTGCGTGGTTTTCAGGCTAAACCATTCAACTTAGAAACAATGTTTAGCCTTAGACCAGAAATCCTCCCTCATAAATAAAACAAAAGGTTGAACCATTCAACTTAGAAACAATGTTCAGCCTATCCTCAAAGTCATTCAAAAGCATGAAGTTTGATCTCTTAGCCTAACTTCAGTCAGAAACCCCAAAAAGAAAAAAAACAGACAAACCAAGTCATTCACTTGGTCCCAAAGATCGGTCAGGGAAACCCTCAGAAATAAAACATAGTAACCAGGTCATTCAACTTAGAAACAATGCCTGGTCCTTCAGAGAACAACCAATTAAATATAGCCCTGACACATTCAGCTTAGAAACAATCTTCAGTCCTTGGTTGACCCAGTCAAACGCATGCAAACTGTTTCCGTCCCACCTTCCCCAGTTCACCCCTTAATCTGATGTCAGTCAAAAATAAAAAGAAACTTAGGCTTCACTCTCACACATGTTTCTTTCTTCAGTCTGATTGAATCCTGAAAAGAAAATAAAAGTCATAGGGGAACACACGCATACAAAAGTCAAACTAGAGGGAGATAATCAAACAGGGGTATAGTGGGTTCATACGGTGAGAAAGAGATATACCTCACTGTTCCCTGCCTCCAAAACTCCTCCTGAGTCCTGGCAGAGCTCCCGCAATCGGTGGGCTGACTCCCCACAAAGTCTTTCTGCGGTCCTACGGGTTGCAATCTCGCCGGCCTCCTTCCTCTCTAAACAGGATTAGACTTGGAGTAAGAAGGGAAGAATGAGGGGTTTCAGACTCTCGAGATCCAGGAGAGGGACTGACTCAACTCCCAGGATAGAGTCTTGTAATCTTCATGCACCTGAGGGCCCCGCAATAATGGCCGATCCCCACAGCCGCCGTTCAAACTGAAGCCAAATTGTTGCAACAGCCCCTTCTGATAAACCTCTAAGTCAATTACCTCCGCTTGCAGATCCGAATCACTTCCCAAGGTTGCGACGTCGCTCTTCTCGATCAATCTGTTGCAGCCCACCCTAGGGTTGTTGTGCTCAATAATTAGTCTCTTGTTGTTCCAACCAATGAGATAGGCGACGCACAGACCAATAAGTAAGGTCTTCAACGAAACGTATGATAAGTGTGCAACAAAACTGCAGTCAAACTATGTCGCGAAGCCCAGTTGTTCGCTGTTTGAGGCCCTTTCACAATGGTATCGGATGCCCAGTAGCAACACAGCTTGAAGCCCCTTAGCTGTGATAACAGTCCACCATCTCATCCACTATATGCTGACTGAGCGTGCCGCTACAAGAACCATGGTTGCCACAGACGCTTATTTTGTTGACCTCCAAAATGAGAAGGTGCGCACTCGAATCCTCCCCTTCTCACTTTCCCTCTTGCCTTTGTATAGAACTGAGTATCAATCAAATGATCAAGTTTTTAAATGCATGTCTTGCCAACAGCAGCAGTGTAAGCTCAGTCTATCTATATCGTGGCTTGGTAGCAGCCGGTCCGAAAAAGCATAGTGTGATGAAGACTGTTACATCCCTGAGGCAAGCTCGGTCTCTATCACAGCCCAGCCAAGCATTGCCCAAGCTCAGGCCGTAGACGCTAGTTGAAGCAGTGGCAACAGTCATAAAGAGCAGTATCTGGATTTAGGATCCAATAAACCGTACCACAACTTCGGCCAATGCAAACAACCCCGCCTTAAGGCATCTCTGATCAACACACCGCCAAACAGGTAAGTCGCTGACCCCACGCTTCCTCCATGGATAGAAAGAGTATGATTGCAATGAATCTTCCGCTAAGAAAGGGCTAGATACACTGCCCGTTTTTCCCACGCGCAGCTTCTCTTGCACATAACCGCCAAACGAGTACCCGGATTAAAAATCTACCACGGCCAACTTGTTCGTAGCGCCTTAAAACACCAGAGGCGGATCTTCGATCGCCTGTTTTCGTCAAGAAACAGGTGAGACTCGTTGTCCTTCCCACGCTTCTTCTCCACTCCTTGCCTCTGCCATCTTTACGCAACTTGTTTACTTACTAACTTTTATTCTATTACCTTTCTTGTAAATCTGCCTTCACCATTCGATTCACCCTACCTATAAACCCCTGTCTACCTCATTCTTTCACTCGATTTCAACAAGGATCGAGTGAAATATCGATTCCCTACTCACGATCGTTTCCTCTTCTGCCATATCTTCATGCATCGTGTTCTTCTCACTATTTACAATTCTACTAACTTATTGCCAAACTAAATCTACCACCGTGATCGCCTCCCTCAAAGGCCTCAATCTCACCTCTTTGCTTGTCTGATTCCGCTAAAATTCGGGCGCGCAACAATATTATCTCGCTTGCTTCTGTTCTTCCCCATCACTTTTCAGGTCCGAGCGTACCTGGTGCAGATTGTTTCCAAGTTCCTTCTACTTTTCTCGCTCCTACAAACCATATTCAACTTTCCCCAAGGACGAAGTAGGTTTTTCGCTCCCCTCCCTGGCCTCATCTTCTTGCTCCTTTCGTCGTCATCTTTGTTCCTTTCCTCGTCATCTTCGTTCCTTTTCCCCAAAGCACTTTGGTTCTGACCTGCGGCCAGATTCAACCTTCTTCTACAGGCAGCACCTCCACTCGTTCGCTTTTTCGTTGGCTGTGTTCCCGTCTCCCTACCTCTATGCGGTCGCGGCGCTCGGTAGTGGCCGTCCTCACTACAAACCAGCAAAACTTGTCGACTGACTGTATTTTGACGCCGCTACAGGCTTTGCCCACCGTGTCCTGAGAAAAATTCTAAGGGAGCCAGCCACCCGATAGTCTAAGTGATCTCTCGCTTCTATGCCAAGCTCGACGACCGCCTGCACTACAGAGAGTCGATACTACTTCTTGCCCATTAACCTAGACACCAAGGGGGTGTTGATACAACCTACAGGCGTCCAGAAGTCAAGAACTAGTGAGGAGTACGGCCCATGCTTTAACTGTCGTTGACTCCTCGAAGAGTGGAAAGTCATGGGTCTGCTGTAAAGCCCGGAACATGAGCCAGGTGAGATGGATCCTTTGTGATCGGTCATTGCAGCCTGCAGCTTTCTCCCTGGTGCGCTTGTGCATGGCTCGCCATCTTTCGGGTCCCAATGCATGGCTTGAACTCAAATTTCTTATAGCAGGAGGAGGTAAGTGGATGACGTACCTGCAGAGGGCCCTTGTTAGCCAGGTTTCTTCCGCCTTGTGGGCTAACTACCCATCGACTCACACATACTTTGAACTCCTTGGTCTGTGATTCAAGAGGGGTGGGATAGAGGAATTTCGCCAGCACCCCTAATACATAGGAATCCGAACAGGCCCTCAAGGTCGTCAACTGTCGTGACGATAACTAAATCCGGTTTTACGCCTGAGTCAAAGAAGGCCGGAATATAAAGATAAATAAAATTAAAATAAAAATCACAAAAGCAAAACAGCTCGGCTAGGGGAAAGCAAAATCGGCGGCTTACAAGTTCCGCCTTGGTCTCGCCTCACAATCCTGTGGTCCGCAAAACCATAGGGATAGCCTCGCAGGGCCCTCAACCCATTGGTTTCCCCCTCGCCGCTCCGAATATTCCTGTGCCTCCGCCTGCTGGCCTCGATCCCTAAATCTCTTTGATGAAAGTCCGACGTTGTAACCAATAATACTAGGCCCAAGTCTGGGTCTAGTTTTGTCGGACACCTAAATAAGCGGATACTGCGCGACAAGTAGATCTACCGAAATGTTTTCAAAATCTCATTGTTGTCAACGTCGTCCTCCACACGTATGCACAAGTCACAAGCAAGCGCACCAACGAAGAGACATTATCTTTTTAATGCTTATTTAATCATAAAATAAAAACTTGGCCGGCAACTATGCCGCCCTCACAATCATCAACACGGAAAGATCACTCACGCCTTAAATCTGCTCGCTCACACACCCTCTAATCTATTCAACCATCCAGTCATTGTAAACCACGGACACAGCTGCGCCTTGCAAACCTTGAACTGTTTGTTTTCTGTCATTTGCAAAAACCAGAACGGATACCCTTGTAAGGGCATTCCCACCAACAACACCCAACTACCTTCACCATCTAAGGGCATTCGAACAACAAGGGGGGGGGACAGCAGAAATAAAGAAATGAACAAATTAAAGAGAATTATCACAACCTTGGGGTGTACTTACACTACCGGTAGCTCTCCCTAAGATACACCTATCCGCTTTCACACACGTAAGGGAGTTACCCTTAGCGTGGCGTAAGTGTCTTCTCTACGCTTTGCAAAAGTGAGCCCATCTCACTCCCTGACCAAATAAGTATTACTATGGTCCTCTTAGTTCCATTTCGATTTAAAATCACGAATGTACTTCAACAGTTCATAGGTATAGCAATTGAGCTAGGGTCGTTGGTGATCCTGACGGATGCTCCAGAAAATGGCAAAAGCAGGAGGATTCAATTGTCTTTTTGGTTTCTTTGAAACTGCTCTCCTTGCTTCCGCAACGCTTGCTCGACTCGACTCTGATGTCTGCTGATTTCAAATTGCATTCTTTACCTGTTGGGCTAGGCCCCTGGTCAGTAGAGCCTGACACAAAATCCCTTATTGAGACCAAACTAAAACCACGCCTCAACCGTTCCCATGCACGCCGCTAGGGCTGCAAACCAAACCGTCAAATTACGGTCGGTGCTGCAGACTACGTGTAGCGTGAACCATCGAGGCTTAACTGAGCCACACGTCACGGCAACCTTGTTGTAGTGGTGGTTGGCCCGATTCTAACGCACGCTCGTGCCCCATGCGAGTGGCAAACCTAACCAACTGAAGTCAGGCTCGTCGACCACCAAGGTCGACGACTTTCCAACTACCTACCATCTGACACAATAATCCACACTCACACTAACACATATTTTATTCACGCCCGGTTTGCCACGGTTAAGGTTGTCCAGGTGCACGTTCAAACGAGAACCGAGTCGCCAATGCCTTTCACGTTGTTACGAACGCACCTTGTGTGACCTGCACAAACGATTACTGATCTATTTGCTCTTATTACGGCTGCTCGGTCAATCTCTTGGGCACCACGGTAATCAATGCTAACAGCCTAGTAACAGGCAGTAGTTTTCTCATACAACTCAGACACATCTCACACAAGTCATTGTACATGGGATGTTGGACCCGTTTTCCAGCAGGTGACACTCCCTTCGAGTACACGGAGCCTCCCCTATGGTGTTAGTGGTGGTTGCGCAAATCAACACCACTAACATCGAAAAAGGGTTGGGTTACCCCCCCTCTATGGTCAACCAACAACATAGCCCTGAAAAAAAAATGAAAAAAAAAGAGGAGAAAAAAAGGGAGGGGGAAGCAAAAAAAACATAAAGGTACCGCTGATGCCCCGGCGCCATATAGCCCCCAAAAGAAGGTTGTCGCTGCTCCCCAGGCCTCGTACAACCCCCTTGCCATTTCAAGTTGGGCCTCACGGACTGCAATCCTCCGCCCTTATGCTAAGTCAAGGGGAAGGGCACCGGGGTGGGTGGGTGGGTTGGGTGGGGTTTTGGGTCGAGCATAATTATGTGTGCACTTGTTTTGGGGGGGAAATGGAAGGGATGTGTTTTCGAAGTAAACGTTATGAAGTTGTGAATTAATCACAATGGCGGGAATGCCATCTCATTCACACCAAACTGCTGCCACTCAGCGGTGACGACTTAAAAAAAAAAGGGGGGGGGCGGGGGGGGGGGGAGCAGTGCGCAAGGCTCAAGATTAAAAAATGGTGCCTGAGGCCGGGGTCCTCACAGTCTACCCGGAAAAGATCCATCTGGGAGCCTTACCCAATGTTGATTTTTACAGGACCCTTAGGGATCTGGTTGCACGATAAAGCACTTCAAATAATACCAAAATCATCTACATCCATAACAAAAGCATCAAGATTTTTGTTTAAGCCATCTGAAATCTCATTGAGTATTGGTTTATTTAGGTTATCTGGCAAATCCCTAGCTGCTTCTTATTATGTTTGAAAGTTAACCATTCAGTGTAGCTTATTATTACTTAGTATGCTACAAAATCCCTGTCTCCATTTTAAAGGAAATCATCTATCAGTCATTTGACGTAATGCTATGTCTACTTTGTGCGACAAATCGTTAGCAAGTGACCAGTATATTGTGGGGACCTATTGCGGTTCTACATTGCGGGTCTCGTCATGTTGTCCTTGTATTAGTTAGGAGAGAAGGTTAACAACAGTCGTATTTTTCATCACCACTTCAAGACACCCTTCACCACTTTGGGATGCAGCCTGCCTAAACAGGTGGTTGTCAGGGTCTTGGGACCTTTTACCACTTTAGGACCATTCAGGTCTGAAAATCATGAATGGTCCTGAAGTGGTGAAAGCTTCGAAGACCCTGAAATCCACCTGTTCAGGCAGGCTACATCCTCAAGTGGTGAAGGGTGGTTTTCATGGTCTTCAGACCTTTCACCACTTCAAGACCGTTCATGACACCCTTTACCCCTTAAGGATGCAGCCTGCAAACAGGTGGTTTTCTGGGTCTTCGGACCTTTCACCACTTCAGGACCATTCAGGATTTTCAGACTGCCCAAGACTCTCACTTTATAATTTTCATTCGCGAATTTTCCGCTACCCAATAACCGCTTGTGTCAGTTAGGGCGTTATCCTGAGCTTGCCTTCCTCTGTTAGAGAGGTCAACTTGTTTTCCTTAGCCCAGTTGCCGAAACCAGGTCAGACCCCTTATTCGATTGAGTCTTCATGTTGTGCGAATCGACAAGTATCGCTCTTCTGAGAAGCATTCTGATTCTGCACCTCTGATCATGGACCGACTGTGTTTCATTTCTGAATGGTGCCATGTTTCTTGAGTTTCAAATCACTTCCATGATTATGCCTCTCCATACCAAGGTTACGTACCCCCAACCTTTTGATAGATCCTGATCCTCTCGACAGAGTCCATATAGGATCCATTCTTGGGTCCAGGGGAAGGCTTCCTTGGTGAAGTTCTTCCAATGACCCTTCCACAAGTTCAAGGCCTCATTTGTGTATGGGCAATATAGCCAGAGGTAGTTAGTTGTCTCCCAACCCCATCGACACTTTGAATAGGTTTTTGAAATCTTCATTCCTCTTGATTTCAGCCACGTTGTTGACATTGTAACTAGAAATGATTGAGCCCACATGGGGCCTGCTTGTTCTTCAGAAGGTATCTTTTTTAGGGTCTTCCATAGCTTTTGTAGGTTTAGGTTGCCCAATTGAAACCCGAGTTTCTTCAACGCTCTCGAAGTCGCAAAAGAGATTGTCTGTCTTTTTTGTGCGGCCTCTTGCATGCGGATGCCAATGTTGGTCTTATAAAAGATCGTAAGGGTGAAGTCATTCGGCCCTGTAATGCCCTTCCATCCCACCAACAGGGGTTCCTCTTGTAGGCGTTTTGGGTTTTGAGATACCAAGGTAGTTGTTGATTCTCTTGCTATCGTCGGAAGTCAAACCCGTACCTCCTTCCAGTTTGTTCTTGGTAATATCACTTTGTCCGTGACTAATCTCAGTTTCACCACAGCTCCCTTATGTTTTAGCTCCTGCCATTGCTGCACTCGGACCCCATCTACGAGATCCGGGCCAAGTATCTTCACAAATATTTTGGAGTCCTCCGGGCCTTCCAACCACGTCTCTGGTTGTTGGACATCACTTGTTTGGAGAGCCGCCAACCAGAAGTCCAGAAGAGCCTTCCGCGACTTTAGGAGATTGCTCTTTGTAATTTGTAGGTGTGACATTTGGCGCCTTAGTTATTGAAAGGGTTTCTAGTCTCCTGTATGTGTGTCCCATATATGATTGAAACGCATGATTCATCTCTCCACCCATATTCGCCCAAAGGATCCTCTCCTTTCATCACCAACTTGGTCCATAATTTATCTCTATTGCTAAAAATTGTCGATCTGACCCACTTCACCAGCAGGCCAAGATTTTGTTATACCAGATCCAGCATCCCGAACCTGTCTTGGTCCCTGGGAGCTGAAATAATGTTCCAGGCGACTTTGACTAGATATCTTTGATGCTCTTTGGTGCGAGCTTCCATATATAGTTTGCAACACATCTTTTGGACCTGTCTCTTATACACATCTAGATGTGTATAAGAGACAGGTTATACCAGATCCAGCATCCCGAACCTGTCTTGGTCCCTGGGAGCTGAAATAATGTTCCAGGCGACTTTGACTAGATATCTTTGATGCTCTTTGGTGCGAGCTTCCATATATAGTTTGCAACACATCTTTTGATGTTTGTGTATACTTCCTCCCCTAATAGATGGATGGAGAGTGAGAACCATTGTAGGGAGAGCATTGTTGAAGTAAGGACTAAGACTCTGGCATACAGGGACGACAGAAAAATTATGGCGAATTTTATGATAGGATAATCACATGTGGACCCCTTTTTTAAACCGTTGGAACTGTGTTAATAAACTGTTTGACAGGGGGGTGTCATGTGTTCCACCAGAAGTAAAGGAATTCAACGCTGACCAAACATTTGGTAGAAAATAGTGTGTCCAATTGTTGAAAAGTTGTTGAAAACTTGTTTACCAATTGTTGATCCATTTGTTGAAAAGTTGTTTAAAAGTTGGTCCATTTGTTAAAAAGTTGTTGAAAACTTGTTTACCARYTGTTGAACATTGCATTTTTTGTTGGGGAAAAAAATTGAAATTTGAGCTCGTGTCGTACGTTTTTGCGGTTTCTTCCCAGTACGGGGGCCAACTTCTCCACCTTTTTCTCCTATTGCACAGAACACTATGCTCTTTCACATTTGTCAATCTTTGAGTCTTCTAGTACTTCTGACAAGCAATACACACTTAATGAAGAAAATAAGAGAGAGGGTAAATAGAGGGAGAGAGAGAGACAATTGTCTTATCATTGATATTGAGAGAGAGAGAGAGAGGAAAATATGGTGGGAGGGGGCAATGCTAGAAACACGGTTTACTACTGCGTGACACAGTTTCTCCAACATGACAGTCCGCGAGAGAGAGTGGCACGCAATAACCAACCTTTCTTTTGAATCTTCTGGATTGCGGTATTTCATTCTACGGATGGACGCATGCGGTAGCCTCAATCATATGCTGAGTTGCCTAGGTACAAGCAGGGTTCACTACTGCGTGACACAATTTCGCCAACATGTCAGTCCGAGAGAAAGAGTGGCAAGTAGTAGTCAACCTTTCTTTTTTCCTCATCGAATGGATGGCGGTATTTCATTCCACAGATGGACGCATGTCGGAACCTCAATCATATGCTGAGCTTCCCTGGTACGATCACGGTTCACTACTGCGTGACACAAATTCGCCAACATATCATGCCGAGAAAGAGAGTGGCACCCACCAGCCAACCTTGCATTGACGACAACCAATAATATTTGCATGTTGTGGGTGATGTTTGTCAACCACATCTTGTCATGTTTTTAGTGTGGATAGTTGTATTTACGGTCACTGAAGCAAGTCACGGGTTGCAATGATCCTTGTCTTCTCATTGGTCTCCTATTTTCCTCTGCAAACTGTGATGTCTTTATACATCATGGTATTACACATTACATAGTCGCTCACCCTTGAATTAGACAATGATGAGCATTACAAGGGATTGTATAATGTTGTATCATAAGTAAGAGAGCATATGTTGTACAGTAATTGTTTGAGTGTCGTGGTTCATAGTCATCATCTCCGTTTTTTTTTTTTTTTTTTTTTTTTTTTTTTTTTCTCTCTCTCTCTCTCTCTCTCTCTCTCTATAT